>LBNU01008908.1:28488-43493 GCA_014162995.1 Artemisia annua
AAAAACATCATACTTGTCCTAAAATACACTTTTGGTATCGAACAAATTTTTTTTCCTTTTTTGGGTACTAAACTTTCATTTTTTGGCCTCTTTAAGGCAATTTGTGACGATTTTGCCCCTTAAATTATTAAAAATCCAGGGGCAAAAATGTCACAAAGTGCCTCAAAGAGGCCAAAAATGAAAGTTTAGTACCCAAAAGAGAAAAAAAAATTGTTCGATACCCAAAAGTGAGTTTTTTGTCAAGTATAGTGCTTTTATATGGTATTTGCCCTAGCTTAGAGCTACTAAGTTGAAAAGTATGCCGTGCTATTTTATGAGGCGTTAAAATGGTTTGCTATTTTAAAGTAACTTCAACTTACTAGAGTATCAAAGTTAGTTGTGAATTCGATTATTTAATTTTCTATGAATGGTTATGAATAAACTAGTTTAAGTTAGCTATCTTAGAGTATTTTGTTTTTTCTGATTTTCGGTAAAACGAGAGTATGTTTAAGAAGTTAACATAAGTTTTACATAATACCTATTTGATAACTAATGATACAATTCGTGCTTTTCAATGCTCAAGATTCTTATTATAAATGAATTAAAAAATTACAAAGGATTGTTACGGAACAATATCCCGATTGAATGACAAAAACTCTCTTAATATAAACACAAACATGCTATCTTAACTTAGTGTGTTTACGAAAAATTATACAAAACGAGGAACAATAATATTTTGGACCAAGTGCATTTAGGAAAAATCGAGGACTTTTACAAAGATTAACACTACGCTATAAAATTCCATGGGTATCCCGGGACCCACTCTGGTTCCGTCCCTGACTATAATACATTTGTATTATTTTGTATTTGTTTAGAATCTCTAACCATCTCTTTTTCAAACATTCTCTTATATAAGCAGTGATACGAGGGTAACATGTGAGGGTTATTGAGACGTGTCATAAATTCAGTGGAGAAGTATATCTTCCAATAAATGCTTCCATTCTTGGAAAGGTAACAACCATACTTTAGAGAAGTGTTGAGGACTGTTCTCACCTTTATACCAACTTCTCGTACTTGTTTGACTTTCTTGTAGTTGCTTTTAGCTTATTTTTCTCAAGAAAATTCTCGCTCATATTTCATTGTTTGTTTCAGAGATAGAGTATTTAGTGTCAGGGAGACTTTGTCGGATCTCAGTGCCTTTGATGTTGTTTGTAGCTCAGGTACTTTAATTCTGATACCTCATCAGTGAGGCAAGGTAAAGTGTTTTTTTCAGTTAGTGTTCGACGTCTCTGAAGCTTGTTGTTGAAAAAGAGCTTTATACAATACTTACTGACTTTCTCATCAGGGAGTAAACTACTCATTGACTCTTCAGTAAGTGACACACTCACGTACTGTTTTTTCGGTGAGTAACATACTCATTGATTCTTTAGTGAGTAATTTAGATTGTTCAGATACTTGTATAGGATAATTGGGTCTAATTTCGGCCCACATAGTTTATAGATAAGTTCGTGCGTGTTCTAAAGACAAATATACTGACTTTATTCCTCAGTCCTTAAAACTTTATTTGCACCTATATTGTCGTAAAACTTGTCAACTTGCCTCTTCAAAAGATTATTGTAATACTACTTTCTACTATTCTCGAAACTAAATTAACGATGTGTATGGATTTGTCTTCTTTCTTCATAGTTGAACTATAATGGCTAGATAGACAAATACACTAAAAAGAAAGGACAAAAGATCTCAAGTCTTAATTCGTTCATTGTCTGGAAGATTCATAATTAATTTATACTTGTTGTCTCATTCCCTGTTTGGCAATTTTCCCAATTTTACACATAGTTACCGCCACTTGTGGCCTCTTATTAGACAAGGTAAGTAATCATTTTTATATGCACAACACGAAACTTGTGCTGTAGTATACAGTTTAGATAAGTTATTTCTAATACTACTTCAAATATCCAAAAACATAAAGAGGTTCACAGACTTTTTGTGCTAGCCCAAGACTTTTGGTTACTGGATTTATTCTTTAACATCTTAGCTAGCCCAAGACTTTTTGTGCCGAACTGCTGATAAAATGGTTACTGGATTATCATTATGGTCTTCTACATACATGTATTATGTAACTTTTTTCCATACAATAACAAAACATTTCGTTTCCTCAGAAAAAGATTTTGATCTTTACTAGCAAACAGCAGAAAGAATAACAATAACACACTTTAAAACAACAGATAGTGAGATACTACGTATATAGATATATTTAATATATTTTTATGTATTGCCATATAGAGCATAATGTTTCATTTGTATAAAACACTAATAATTTTTATAAAGTCAACAAAAACTCAAATTTCAAGACTAGGCCTTAGATAGTCAATTCTATCTTGGGCAAATTGCATAAAAGTGTACTCAACTTATACTCAATTTAAATTTATGGCACTCTATTTTTTTTCCTTAATCATTCTTATTTTATTTTTTCTTCTCATTTGATCCTAACTCCAATTTAGTATACCCAACTTTTTTTTATGTTCAATTGAAAACGATTAACAGGTTACTAGGTCACGAGCAAGTCACCTTCTTCTCCAACATGATTTTCCGGCAAACTGGTTTTCCGGCGATCCACCACCACCACCTTCATCGATCACCACCAGCACCACCATAACCCATCTACACCACTACCACAATCACCACCATAACCTACCAACACCACTACCGCAACCACTTTGTTACCATGATCATAGGCTGTTATAATGCAATTAATGAAACATACTATACTGGTTAATAACATTCATAACAAGAGATTAACACAGTTACATAGGGTTAATACCATTCGTGCATTGGTTAATACTATTCATAGTTACAGAATTATGCTTCCACCAATCACCTTTTGTGATAAGCTTAGTTTTTTTGGTTGATTGGCATTTATTTTCTATCCCGAAGTTCTTTTTGTGTTAGGATATGACGTACTACGGTTTTTTCCTGTACAAATGAGGACATAATTCTATTGGCGTGTTTATTGAATTGGTGGCGGTGGTGGGTTGCGGTGGTGGTAACCTAGTAACCTGTTAATTGGCTTCAATTACAGCTGAAAAAAAAGTTGAGTGGAGTATCTTAAATTAAAATCGAGTATAAGTTGAGTACACTTTTATGTGATTTGCCCTTCTATCTATGTAACATACGGTAGAAAAAGACATCTTATTTGATTCTTTATATAAACAAAAGAAAATGAGATCCTAGCTACTTCAATTTTTTTTGAAAAAGGTTTTATACCGAATCCAAAATAAAGATACATGTTGTGGGAACCATTATGTGGACTGATTTTTGATCTATCACATTTGTTTCAATTCCAAAACATCTTTTAGCTCGTTTGTCAGTTGTCATGCATGCTCTGTAGCATGTCTTGACAAATTATTCAAATTGATATGCCTTATTCATCAATCGCAATCATACATTACCCCTAACGATATACTCTTACAAATCTAAGTAATCCAGAATCCAGATTGATAGTTTCTTCGATTTTGATTGAAAGAAAAGATGAGAAAAAAAGATGAACATAAAAGAAAATAAATGATAAGAAAATATAAAAGATAAAAAGATAAGGAAAAGCACATGTAAGAAAATAATATTGTAGTGTGTTGGTAATTCTAGTTTTATCAACTATTTTAGGTGATTGTTTTTTAATTGAGACCAACAACTTTATACGAGTTTAGCTTAAGACGTGTTAGGTAGTGCAGAGTGCACACTCATTATAGTTAGCTTGATATCGTCACGAAAAAGACGTGGGAGTCAAGGGTGTGTGGGAGCTAGTTGGGCAAGAAACAAAAGTGGTTTGTTTGATGGTGTTTTGGAGCCGTTCAAGTGAGGGGATAGGAGGGGGAGGGTGGTCCTCATTGTGTACGAGTTTTGTTGGCGTGTATGATAAGGTAATGTAGTGATGTCAAGTTTGGATGATGGTTGGGGGGGAAGAAATTTTCAAACTTTTGAGTTTTAAGTGTGTGGTTTTGTGTATAGTGTAAAGGTGGTGAGTTGGTTAAATATTGCATGCATGCATGAGACTTAATGCAAGTCTTAGGTGGTTTATATAAAACTTGTAAAATCAAATGCAATTGACTTATAAAATATTCTCATGAGAGTAATAAAATCCTAATTTAACGTAGACTAAATTTAGTCTAGTGCTGGTATACAAAGTTGTTTCCCATTTTTACGTGGGTTAACCTAACGGTTATACGTAAAGGCATGAATTCAAGTGTTCAAAGTAAAATTTTAAGTTTATGGTTAAGTAATAACTTGAAAATGTGAATTGTCACAACAGTCCATCAGCTGACCATCTGATTGTTTCTGAAACTGTCTCCCCTGCATCCACTGTAATTCATATTGCATTTCCCCCCTCAAAATCAGCTTCTTCCCTTTGTACATAAACTCCATCCTCAAGTCCAAAAAATTACATTTGATGTCACCAAGAGTGTGTGGAAAAGAATACCTAACAATATTTCACAACCTATTAATTGACTTTCAATAACTGATTGATCCTAACTTTTTCCCTAACGATTGTGCATATTGTTTAACATCCTTGGTTAATCCATCATAATTATCCCGCTCTTGATTGTCTTAGGACGTTTAGGGTTTCTGATTTCGGTTTAAGGTTTCATAGTTAATCATCTTAGGATTTGTTTTTTGTTGTGGTATACGTTACTGATCTATCATTATTGCGTTTGGTTTAAGGTTTCATATATTGCTACTATTCATTATTAAAACCTTTTAAGGTTTACTTGCGTATCGAGTTTGGTGTTGTCCTCAGTAAAACCTTTTTATAGTTTACTAAACCGGTTAAAGTTAGGGTTTAGTGCGCTTTTTGTCTACTATTGTTGGTTCGTATGTAGTTTGGGATAAATTAAGGTTTTTTGTGTTCCGAGGGGGGGGGGGGGTGTTAAGCAGAAAAAGGATGCATCCACTATGGGTACTGTTGTGAATAAGGATAACCATGAAGATGGTTGTAGAAACGTGTTGAGGGGGTGAATACGGTCTTTTCGACTAACTTGATGTTTAACAACTTCTAGTCTCAAAGATCAACAAGCGGGATACACAACAACAATCACAACCACAATATATAAAGCAACTAAAGAGATAGACAACACGATATATACTGGTTTGGGATGGAGGTTTATACCATTCCTACGTCCAGTTGCGAATCAACAACACCGATACTATTACTAAGTATAATACTTATACTGATTACAAAGTGTTACAACTTCATTCCACGATATTTACAATGATCGGTGCTCACTAAGAAGAGCTACTCCCAATGGTATTCCGCCCTCGGAACCCACCTATAAGAATCTCGCGATTCGTCTTAACCACTAAGACCACAAAGAATTCCCCACCAGAAGTATCAAACCCTAACTAGATCAACACACGATCTTGGATTGACCACCAAGGTACAAGACTTTACAACCTTCCAACCAAATCGAATGAATGATAGTTATTTGTTCAATCCAAGCCTTAACCTATTCTAGAGAACAGATTCTATTAGAAAGGATATAAAGAAGAAGACCCTCGACACAATTAACAAGAATGGATTAAGTTCTTGTAAATCTCTCCAACGGAAATTAAGTGATCTTTCAATTAGAGATAGAAGAGAGTTTAGATCACAATAAGATAGTAGACTTAGAGGGTTGAGAGATAATAAATTAGAGAGAAAAAATATATTAGCAAGAGGTTAGTAACAAATGACAAGAGTTGGGGTATTTATAACCAAACCCACAGACATCCAAGACGCGTCTGGCGCGCTGGCGCGCCGGGCGCTATCTCAGAATTTTTGCGGGTTTTTTTATTTATACATAACTCTTGTTAAACTCCCAATTGCACTTCACCTTTGACATTTCTAATAACATTTCAACACAAAATGGGATAAGGTCAACCAACTCATTTAGCCAAGGTTTTGGGTTTTAAAACATTTGGTGAAGTGAAAACTCGCTAGTTAGGGGTTCAGTATAATTTTAAAGAAGAAGAGAAAAACCATTGGATATTACACATTGGGTAAAACTTTGCCTCCCATACTTGAAATTCAGATTTAAAATTTAAAAAACTAGTTGTTATAGTGTGGGTTGTATGTTTTGATATCTTGAGTTTGTGAGGGAGTGAGTTCGCTATCTTCGACTTGGAGAGGAAGTGTGGAAAACTAGAAGGGGGGTTGAATAGTTTTCCGTCTTTTTAATTTATACAAAAACTTGGTTTCAATAAATTGATTCGAGTTTATTCAATTGTTTGTTTGAAAAGCCTTTGATTAAAGTTAAGGATAAAATAACTATATGATATATTATATGTGTGTCCTTTTAGGTTTGTTATGAAAACTTCGTTTTTGAAAACTTAGTTTAGTTTTAAAACCTCGTTTACTCTTAAAACTTTGATTCGATCTTATGTGAACTCAAGTCTTGAACAATATGAACAACTATATCAAGGTATGAAAAATAATAATGATGTAAGCTAAGTATGTAAATCAACACATGCATAATATAAACAATTATAGCTATACGAGATGTAAGTAAGTAAACTAAGTAATAAGTTAGAGATGGAAAGATCTAACCGCGAGACAAAGGATTTATAGTGGTTCGGCTACAAGGACACCTTCCTTGCCCTACTCCACTCCCCGAGTCACCTACTCGAGAGTTTTCTTCACTATGTCAACAAGCTCCCTTATGGCGGAGAAAACCTTACACAACTTTTGCTTACACCAATTAACGACACTAAGCTAAATGTCGGGTTCTAATTGTAGCTAGAACCAATCTCACAACACACCACAACTTCTTCACTACTTCTTCACAACTTCTTCACTACACAACTTCTTCACTACTTAGCTCTAGATCTTCACACCACTACTTCTTCTTCACAACACTACTCCTACTTCACAACTTCTATTCACAACTATCACACCTAAATCTACTCTTTACAAATAATATATACAACTACAAAACTATATTCACAAATCTACAATACTTCTTAAACTTGAGGTTGAAGGAGTATTCTTCTCTTGCACTTTGGATGAGGTAGGATGAGGAAGGATTAAATCACTTGAAACAAGGATTAATAATCTTATGATCAAAGGGTTTAGAAGGATGTTTAGAGAGGATTGGATCTGAAAATTTTAGTGCAAAAGGTGAGGAAAAATACCAGGTTTGAGGTCGTATTTATAGGCAAAGAAATCTGACATAGGGAGCGTGCCGGCCCCTTAATTCGTGGCCGGCCCCTTAAAATTAAGGGGGTCGCCCCTTATAATTAAGGGGGCCGCCCACCTGTAACGGCCAGATTTCTTGTCTTTTTCTGGGGAAAGTTTATTTGGTGAAAAACTAACTGATTTTGGTTAAAAATTTGAATTCATATATTTAGTATGATTTAAACATTTTCCTTTATAACCAAAAGTGTTTTTCAAAATTATATAATATGTTTATATTATTTAATAAACTGTGTAATAATTAATTAAATACCCCTTTGATCATGAAATGTATTAAGTACTTGTTTATTCATACCTTAAGTGATTTAGTTGGATAAAATGATATAAACTAACTTAATACTTGTTTACGTAGTAATCTTACGTTTAATGTTTTTACATTTTGTGATCGTCAAAACATAGAGATATCGAAAAATATAAATAACGTTTTTATGCATTATTTATATCAACAATCTCCCCCTTTTTGATGATTACAAAATCTAAACTCATTAAAACAAAAATTAGTATATATACAAGTATTTTGTGAGTTTATGTCAATTCTCCCCCTTTTTGTTAGCATAAAAAAGGTTATCCCGATTAGCTTGGAGCTCCCCCTTGATGTATACTCCCCCTCGTTTTGAGGTCATAAGAAGAATCGAGATATGGAATGCTTGCAAAAATAGTTAGAGCACCAATATATATATGATGCATGTAATACATATAGTACAAGAGAACTAACAAGAATGCACAAGAAACATTCATTAATAATTTAACTAGATTATGTTGAAAACATAATCATTAATACGTAAGCATATATATATATGCTTTTCTAGCAAATTACACTAGATAATACTAAGTTGCCAACTTGAGGTCTCTTGGACTTGCTTGGAACACAAAATGTTTGTGGAGATTTTATTTGAAGATGGGAAGCATAGTAGTTGGATTTAGTAGAGATATATTTTTGTGGGAATGGTGTTTGGAGAGTTTGGTGGTTGTTGATGGAACAAATTCTCAATATATGAACTCATCTCTTAGGCCAAATATGATGGTTTGGTTATGGATGCAACTAAGACAAATATGATGGTTTGGTTATGGATGAACTAATCTCTTAGGAAAAGTGTGCATTAAGGGATGTTATGGGTGATAATGAAAGGGTGATGTCTAAGGATGCATTTTCAATGGTAGATTGTGGGTTTGGAGCGGTTGATGAATATTTGGTGTCTTGAGTGAGTGATGGGTTTGGTTTTGTTTTTGGAGAAAGGTGCAACAAGAGTAATTGTTGACATGGTTCTCAAAATGGATCAAATTGTTTGATGGAGAGGAGTTGGTGGAGGAAGGTTTTTGATCCAAATTGCGTTGAGCAAGGTGTAACGCAAGAAGAGCATTAAGCTCATGAGCTTCTTTGAGCTCTTCAACGAACTTTTTATGTTCGGTGGATGGTGATGGTGGAGTTGTTGAGTTGTGATTTGGCATGGGATTCATGTTTTGTTGAGGGTAATGGTTGTTGTTTTGAAATTGAGTATGTTCCTCAAAAGGATCATTTGGTAGAAGTGAGTGAGGTGAATGTGGGATTTTATTGGTGAGTGTGATTGTGAGGTTGTCTTGTTGATGTAGAAGGGTGGTTTCATTTGGGTAAGTTGGAGGCTTAGGTGTTGGTTGGTTAGAGACAACATCATTTATTGATGAGGATTTTTGACTTTGGTTTGTTGGGAGAAGTCATGATTGGTTGAGTAATGATTTGTGATGAAGAGGGGTATTTATAGTGTGATGATTTTGTGTTTATGGAAGGATAATATGTGTTGGATTGGCTAGACAAAATGTGTTGGTGTATTTAGGGAAGTGTTGGTGATACTTTTGGTGGTGGAAACATTTGTGAGTTTAGGTAGTCATTGATGGATGAGGATGAAGGTATGGAAGAAGAGGACGTTCCACGAGTGGAGGTTGTTTATGGATGGTCCATTTGGTGCACTAGGAGATGAGCATTGAGGTTGAAGTGATGGGGTTGTGTTGTCATCTTTGGTTAAGTCAATGAAGAGTTATTTAGGAGTGATGATGAGGATCTTTTGTTTCTTTGATGTTTTGGAAATGGAAGTTTTTGGTGAATCCATGGTGGATTATGGTGTGGTGTGTTGAAGGTGAAGTGTGAGATGAAGGTGTATTTTTGGGAGCAAGGATGAAGGTGTATTTGGGTGATGAGATGGATGGTTTGTTATTATGATGTATGGTTTGACTTTCATGGGTTAAGTTGTATTGGTAATGACACACTTTGTAGAGTGTAGGGAATGGTTGAATCTTTTTGTGAGGATGACTAGATGGAGTTATTGGTGAAGATGGGAAATGAGTATCAAGTGGTGTGATTGGTGAGAGCGATGTTGATGGAAGGGATGACTTGGTTTTTCATTTCACTTTGGTGGTTTGAGTGTGTAAGGGTTATGAGGTTTGAGTGTGTAAAGGTTATGAGGTTTGATTTTGGGCAAGTCCAACTCTTTAGGCAACAAGGCAAGTATTATCTTAATGAAATATGCATGAAAAGTATATAGGCAAGCAAGTAAGCACATAAAATAGTCATAACTAAGCATGCATGCATAACCAATAAGACAAATAAGCAATTTAGCAAATCATTCAACCTAAAACTCCTATCTTAGTGTAAGGCAACTAGTTAGTGAGAAACTAGTGATGGAACAAATGTGATTTTGTAATTCTTGATTTTGTTCTAGTGTGTGCCTATATGAAACAAATGTTGAGTTAAGATTGTTTCGACTTCTATGAAGAGAAAATAAATTTTCCTAAGAAACAATTTTTGATCTCCTTGATTTATCTTTGCTCACTTCTAAGTGTCATATATAAGTATATATTGGATTATATACATATAGATAACGAGAGTGAGACTATTATGCATGATTTGAGAAAAACGTTTTTATCATTATTCAACAATGAGTTTTCCTAAACGTGAGAATAATTTCAAAATGAATTGAGGTTTTCTTTGAGAATATATTTATGCAAAACAAATATTTCAATTCTTGATTTTGTGCAAAATAGAATCCTAGACTCAGATTTGAGAAGAAAGAAAATTTAAAATTTTATGCTCAGATGGCCGGCCCCCTTAAAGTGAGGCCGGTCCCCTTAATTTTAAGGGGGCCACCCTTATAAATTAAGGGGTCCGCCCATCTAACAAAGAAATTTTTTCAGAACTTTGATTTTTCAGAAGATGTTAAGTATTCCAAGAATTTAATCAATTTGCTCCATCATTCCTAATCATAAACGTAAGTGGTTAAATAAATCACGCTTAAGAGGCTTAGTGACTATATCGGCAATGTTACCTTCCGAAGCTATCTTCTCTATTGTTATATTTTCTTTTTGTATAATGTCCCTAAGAAAATAATGACGTATTTCTATATGTTTAGTCCTAGAGTGTTGAACATGATTCTTACTTAAATCTATAGCACCTTTGTTATTGCACATAATAGGAACATTTTCTAACCTAATGCCATAGTCTTCGAGAGCTTGTTTCATCCATAGTTTTCTTACGCGAGGGATCTAGTCTTACTTCTATATTAAGGATTAATCCACTTAACTCATTTCACTTCATCACCATGAGTTTTCTACTAGTGGACATAGAAGATTTCCATTTTCTATGTTGTTCGACAACGAACAATTTTATTTAAATCCTAGGAAAGCCAACTAAGAGGGGTTCATAATATGTGAGCAAGTAAGTATTACTAGCTATATAACTAAGCATTATTCTAACTAATTATTAATCTAAGAATATAAATTTTAACGATAAACTTAAAAGAAATGCGTACCTTTTAGTCTTCAATAAATTTTCTTCAAAAACTTCAAGTTGCCATGTTGACTTATAGATGCCATTTGTGGATGAGATTCCAATAGTTTCGAAAAGTGACAACTTAGCCACTTGGTTCCCATGGTCTCATTGGTCCAAAGTTGTTTGAACCAAACATGGTTTGCAATTGACTAGGTTGCATGTATAGTGAAAATGTTCCCCATGGGCTAAAGCTTGGTTGATGTGGATAAATCCACATTGGGTGACTGTTATTAGAAAGGTTTTGCCTACCTTGATTTCTTCTAGGTTGAGGTGTTTTACACCGAGGATGAGGATTATTTGGTCTATTTGGAGGTGGAGTTTTAGATCTTAATTTTGGTTTAGAAAATCCGGTTTTGGCTTTTAGTGATGGTTTATAAAAACTTTTTACTTCCTCATCACTCGCAATAGGTATTTTTCTATCTTTTACAAGTATATACTTAGGTTTTGAATCTAAGGGTTTTTGTTTACTAAGTTTACATTCAAACTTTACATTTTTATTTTCACTAGTTGAAACATTAGTTGAGTTGAATCCTACGCCGGTTTTATTTACCGAAGTTCCTTGAACACTTATTATTTTCTTAAGTGAGTTACTACTATTTTTAACTTTGTCAAGTTTGGAAATTTTATCTTTAAGTTTTTCGTTTTCATTTTTGACCTCTAGACATGTTTCACATTCTATAAAAATTTCATTTCCTTTTTCTAAATGTTGAAGTTTGATTTTTAATTCAAGTACCTCATTTTCTAATTGATTATTAATATGTTTTAGTGATTTATTTTTAGCCATGACTTTGTATAACCTACTATATTCGTTATCTAGGTCTTTTTCATCTAAAGATAGGTTTTTATCAATATAGTATTGTCACAATTCGCAATTTCAGGTCACTTTCCAAAGCCTTAACATTTTCCATTCACAGAGTTTTAATTCATCATTTCACGTAAACAGGGTTTACGGATATTCATTTGACAAGACCGGGTAGGTTAAGTCACAGTTTTCATGAGATATCAACCATAGTGCATTTCACAGACTAAGGCTAGTCTACATTTCATCATAACATCATTTGCATTCTATTCCACTCGTAGGATTTATATAAATTCAAGTTAAGTATATTTATTTTCTTTAAATAAATATAAACATATGATTATAGTTTTTAATCTATGTACCAAATAAATTCCACTAAGAAATCTAATATTTTTATATATTAGTCACAATTCCATTGAGTTTATTAAACTATATTTATTTTATATTTTGGAGGTTACCAAATATTAAACATTTACTTGTACATTTATACAACAAGAATTGTACCAACAAAGCAATATCTATCAAAATACCCAATGTTTACAAAAATTATATTTTTATAATTTTTACAACTTTATTATATCCCGGTTAGTCACGTTATATTTTGTTTTTAATTAACCCGGTACCCGATAACGCTAAAACTACAAAACTATACACTAAACGGTACCCCGTAAAACAAATAATGTATAAAATATACACATAAACTCCCACCTCTTTGATGTGGCTGATTTTTAGAGTGTCTAAGACACTTGTTATCACCACAATTAACATATAAATGATTCTAAATTCACCAAATAACACATACATGCAAAGATATTTCATTTTAGAGAGAAGAAAAGTATTTTCTCTCCATTTTTCCTTGAGGTGATCAGCCAACATCATCAAGAACAAGAGCAAGACCATCAAATTTTTCAAGAACAAGTGTTTTTACAAACATTAGTAGTAATCTATTACAAGGTTTTGAAATATAAACCTATAGATTGTTTAGGTTTTCTTCTTAAAAAGTTCCAAATCATCCAAGTAAGTTCATCACTTTATTTTCACAAGTTCTACCAAAATTTCTTACAAGGTTTATGTACTTTTATTGTTTGTGTACAAGCATGAAAAGTCTATACCACAAAACCTAAGTTTCTATCATTTTTATGTGTAAAATGGATTTCTTATGAACCCTTGGAGAAATGGTTGAAGTGATGATGTTAGGGAACCCATGACACCCTAAGAAGGTGTATGGTAGATTAAGGGATGAGTTGATGTTGTTAGTAGTGGATTTGGACAAGTACTAACTAGGAAAAATCATTTTTGGAACCATATATAAACCTACTGTCCTTATTTTCAAAATTGGGTAACCTCAGTGAGTTTTGGTTAATTTTGGACTCAAGAAATAGAAAATACATTCTTAGACGAAACTATGGCCTTTTGAATCGCTAAAAACGGACTTATAACGAGGGAGATATGCCAAAAACAAAATTATACTAACTTTATATAAATTCCGGAAAAATTAGTGCTGATGTACGAATTTATTTGACCAAAAGCGAGCCTTAGACCTTTTCAAAACTTGCCAAACTATTGAAAATAAGTTAGTATACCTTTTTACCTTTTCGGGGTTATAAAGAACTTGAGAAACGGCCTTATAACGAATAAGTTACGATTTTTCAAAGAATATTAATTCACAAAAATTCTACCAGCACTATTACTCAAAATTTTTCTAAGTATACCCAGAAACACCCATGTTGAGAGCTATTTTCCCGTCAATTGACTCAGTTCTGGAGTTTTGACTCCAAGAAACAAAAGTTAGAGCACCTGGCCTAGTTTTCAAATCAAAAAGCCGTTTGTCATTTGAACTTAAAATGAGTAATCTACAGTCATCCAAACATTCACAAAAACTGCCCAGAAATGGCAGTTTTAGCCTAAAACACCATACTTTTCGACCATTTATCATAAAATCTAGACACTTCGAGCAAAACTTCACTTTTGAACATATTTAGGCTTGGTGCTAAGCTTTCCAGAAATACAAATTTTATTTCCTAACTCTCAATATTCACTGATTTACAACTAGTTTTCATGAACTTGTAACATCATTTTGGGACCTATGTTGTAAACTTTTATGTTTTTAATAAAATGATCAAACGTTGTATTTACAAAACGACACTTTAGGTCGTTCAATGTAACCTTGTATGAGATGCCATGGTCGTTACACCCGGGAATTCAATTCCGCTGCCATTTAACAGGTAAATTCAGGGTGTGATAAGTATTCGGTTTCGGAACGTACCTCATCGGATGCCTTTGCCATGAGACACTTTTCTTCTCTTGTTGTCTCTTTTTCATCATTGTCACTATCGCTCCATGCTTCTCCTACAAAGGCCTTGTAGTTTTGACTTCTTGACAATTTTGGACATTCTCCAAAAGATGATTTGGATCTCCACACTTGAAACACTTTCTTTCATTATATGGTTGCCTAACATATCTTCCTCGTCTTTTGAAGAATTTCTTGAAGTTTCTTACGGCCATAGCATATTCTTCGACATCGCTTTCGGAGGTTGAGCATTCTTCGTCACTAGAGTCCTTTTTAGCTTTCAACGCAATTGATTTGCTTTGCTCCCTTTTTCCTTTGACCATCTCGAAGTCTTTCTTTATTATTGCTTCGTAGACTTTCAAGTTGCCGATCAACTCGTCAAGTTGAAGAGTTGACAAGTTCTTCGATTCTTCAATCGAACTTTAGCTCGCAATTTGGATGAAGAAGCTCTAAGAAATTTCTAAGCAAAATCTTACTAGAAAAATTCTCATCAAGCGCTTTTAAACTTGTGAGTGATAGTGTTTAAACCCTACAAATGCATTATCTATTGATTCCTCTTCCCGAATCATAAATTGTTCATATGTGTGAACAAGAAGATCATTTTATTATCTTTGACTTGCTTATTACCATTGGGTGAGTGATTATAAAGAATCCCAAATTTCTTTTGCGGTTTTACACTAAAATTTCTTCATATTCTTTGCGTGGTAAGTATTATAAATATACCATTTTAGCTCATTATTTTTGCTAGTTTCTTTTTCAAATCATCATTTTGTTTTTTCATAAATATACAATTTCATCCTTTTTAGTTTCAAAATTATATTGAATAGGGGGAAAATCACCAAAGGTAATGACATGCCAAAGATCAAGATCTTTTGATTTCACATAAGTTTCGAATCTATTTTTCCAATAAAGAAAA
>LBNU01008908.1:55982-75833 GCA_014162995.1 Artemisia annua
TGTTGGGGTATAAAAGATCAAAGTACTGCTGAAGACCAAAGTGCTGCTAAAGTGTTTAAAGTCAAAAGTACTGCTTGTGATCAAAGTACTGCTCATTGATAAAGTCAAAGTACTGCTTGAAGATAAAGACTGAAGATTAGATTAAGAATATTATGTATAATCTAGAATATTCTAAAGTTAGAGTTTGTATACTTGTCGTTCAAGTATTGTAAACCCGACTAGGGTATTCCTTGTGCCTATAAAAGGATCCCTAGATCATTATTAGAGATACGAATACTTTTAGAGAAAAGCTAAAGTTCGATATTAGCTATATTAGGGTTGTTTGTGAATCTGTACAATTAGCAGGTTCAAAGTTTGGTTAATATAAAGTGTTGAAGTTGTTATAATTCTTCTTAGCTTTGTTAAGTAAATACCCCTCTGATCATGAAATGTATTACGTACTTGTTTATTCATACCTTAAGTGATTTAGTTGGATAAAATGATATAAACTAACTTAATACTTGTTTACGTAGTAATCTTACGTTTAATGTTTTTACATTTTTTGATCGTCAAAACATAAAGATATCGAAAAATATAAATAACGTTTTTATGCATTATTTATATCAACAGGAAGGGTTAGAGTGTTTGAGTGAGTGTGTAAGAAAAGTGTGACATAGGTGTAAGAGTGTGTAAGAGAAGTGAGTTGGTAAAACTTGGAGAGGAATGGTTAGCATATATGTGATTGAGTGAGTTGTCATTGGAATTTCAAATTCAAATTAGTTAGTGATTGTGAGAGGGAGATATGTGTGTAAGTTTGTGTGTTTGTCATAGAGTGGGTTGGCAACACAAAACTTAGAAAGGAAGGAGTAAAGTGTGTGAATTGTAATTTTAAATTAAAATTCCAATTGAGTTGGTGATTGTNTCAAATTCAAATTAGTTAGTGATTGTGAGAGGGAGATATGTGTGTAAGTTTGTGTGTTTGTCATAGAGTGGGTTGGCAACACAAAACTTAGAAAGGAAGGAGTAAAGTGTGTGAATTGTAATTTTAAATTAAAATTCCAATTGAGTTGGTGATTGTGAGAGGGATGAATGTAGAGGAAGCTAAGTGAATGACACATTGTAAGAGTGTGTAAGATATGTGAGTTGGAAATGAAGGTGTAAAGAAGAATTGAGGAAGGTAGAATGAATGGAGGTGCTATTTGAATTCAAATTCAAATTAGAAGAGTTGTGAGTGTGTGTGGGTTATGTGCATGTGAATGTATTTGGGTGTGTGTATGTGCGTGTGTGTGTGTGTGTGTGTTTTTCAAATTCAAATTTGAATATGACGAAGAAGAAGAAGAGTGTGTGTTGGCAATGTATGGAATGAAGGAAACACAATAGAATGTTGTAGTGTATGGGACAACAAGTACAACAATGTGTAAGAGAATGTAAGGGAATGTTTGCGTGGGATATTTGAAAATAATATAAAGGATGTTTATATTTCATGAATTTAAATTCAAGTATTCAAACTTGATAATCCTTAGTTAACCCACAATTAAATAATCCACTAATCATCTTGATGCAAGTAAGAAGAATTCTTTGCATCAAGGTAAATCATCATCTCATAAATGAGAGAATTATGAAAAGTGACCTCGGCTTAATTGACCAATAAAGGAGTAAACCCGTTACGTAATTAGTAAAGATAGATGTAAGGATTATGGTCACTTGAATACTTTCCTTTAAAGTTCTAGTGAAAGTATAAACCTCCTAGGTTTGAGGAAAAATAATTTTGTCTTGGCTCAAGGCTTTGTAAAAACATTTATGAGTTGGCGTTGTTATAAACTTGGGAGAACTTGTTTTGGGCACCTTTCTAAGTCTAAATCTTAAAGTAAACTTCTCAAATATCATGTATGAACTTTAATTGAAAGAAGAACCTTATTCGGGTAAGGGGAAAGCCAACTTGGGAAAACCGAGATGTCGGGAATTCAGTCACTGGCGCACCAGGCCCGAACTTCCCATTTTTAGGTTTTTGGCTATCGCTTGTGATTTTAAGTGTCCCGAATGTATATTTGTCATCATTAAAACATTATAAGGGCCTTGGTCATTATTGCACCAACAATGGTGTTACGGATGGTAGGAGGTCTAATGTTAATAATGATGATGTTGTTAGTATGGAGGACACGAGTTCTCTTAGTGCTAAGATTCGTGACATGGAACGTAAAATGCTTGAAGGCAAGTTAGTACTAGTGGGTGATGATGGCGTTCCGTTAAACCTCTTAATGTTGATCAACCAATTGCTATGGAACCCTTTCCTTGCTTGTCGGATACTTTTGGCACCCCTAATTCATCCACAAATTATATTACTGCTGGTATTACACCAATTAAAGGGCAGGAAGATTCTGTTAATGGTGATAATTCGAATTAGGGGCCCGCTTCGTCTGCTGATCGTTTTAATGGTGAACAAAGTAAGAAAATTGCTAAGGTTCGGACCTTAATTGCCTCGGCTGGTAATGGGTCTAATGTTGCAGTTTCCATTGAATCTGTCCTACAGGTAAAGAAGAGTCTTGAGAACTTTGTTTATCTGTCACAAATCACAATTTCAGGTCATTTTTCAAACCTCGACAATTTACTATTCACAAGTTACTATTCACCGATCACTATTCATCATTTCACTATTCATCATTTTCGGAGTCAGTTTGTGATTTTGAGAAGCGTTCAAAATCTTTACTATTCACATGACACTATTCATGATCATCATGCATTATTTTAATTTACGTATGTTCAAATACTTAATAAATGTTACCACTCAGTTTTACTACAAATATATACCCGATACTCCCAACTATGATCCTTATATATTTTCATATTCATTATAATGATATAAAAGTTATATTATTAATTTACTCGGTGTTTTGTGTAACCACCCGTAATTTTTCGGACTATTATTTTAATAGTGGAATAATTTATTTTTATCAGAAAATGTGAATTAAATTATTTTATGATATTTACTAATGATTAAAATTTAAAAACGAGAAGCTATATCGTTTTCCTGAAGGGAAAAAAAATGATGACACGGCACGCGTACCGACACCAACTTTAGTTACGGCAACAACGTAATAATTAATAAACGGAGTCGATAAATACACTTTTATAATACATCTAAAAAAAAAAAAAACCGTTCACATAAACAAAATTTCTCGCATTTGAGCCATACCAAGAATGCCACGTTACTTCGGAACACAACGGGACTCAAAGTTCACGCGATACCCTCTTTGGTAGTAAATACAACTTAATGATAACAAATCTATTTAAACTTAATAAACTTAACTTACAAAAATATGTGTAGTTTAAACTTAATAAACTTCTCTTACAAAAATATACACATACGTTTGAGGAAAAAAAATACATATAACCCTATCCCTAAATACACCGCCCCTACCCCTATTTTTCACATATCTGCTTTCTTTTTTTTCGTAACATTCTTTCTTCCAAGCATAAAAACCCATGCCTATCTCTTTTTCTTTGATAACCCTCACTTAGTCAAACAAGAAAATAAAGAAAAGGTAATTGACCTATCACAATCACTGTTTTCTTTCCCTTCCTCCCATACTGAGTCACGAGATGATATAAGAAAACCCAAAGATTTGTATTTTAATCCATTTTTGTTTAAGGTCGAATTTCAATAATCAAAAGGTAGGTTAAAGTTTTCCTCTTATTTTCTTTTTATCCTCAAACCGATCCACAGGGCAACACATCTCATCTTGGTGTGGATTGCTGCTTGGACTCGCATTTTAGTTCTCTTATTGCTCCTCTTCAAAAGTATTGTAAGGGTTCTACTCTTGGTTTCAATTAATTCATTTTTCTTAAATATGTAGATGTTATGTTTTTGTAAATATTGTTGAAACTGGAAATTTATAATCATATGATTAAATCGATTAGTTGTTAAACACTTTATGGCCTTGTGATTACTTAGAGTCGACTACTAATTTGTTATATATGAATTCGAATTATAAAACTTTTTTTTTTGTTAATTCGAATGGATTAATATTTTTGGTCGATTTGGTTTAGTCCAAAACTGTGAGAATATACAGTTTTTTTATATGATGTTGTTGCTTCATATGGCCTAAAACGTGTTAACCAAAATCAAGCCGAGTGGAAAACCAAAACTGCTTGTGAACCTTCTCTTTGTTGGCCTTGTTAATGCTAGTCAATACACTTCCCCGCGAATCGTCATGTATCGCGCCTAAAGTATATACCTGTGACTTGTAAAAATCCTGCTTGTGATATCTCATGTAGAATCCTGCTTGTGAAAATGGTTTAACTATGNTTTCTTTATCACTTTAAATTTTTAATATGAGTCTCGAGTAGTTTTAAAACATGTTTGCTTAGTAGCTCGAGTTTGTGAGCTAAGTAAGAGCTTAAACGTTTGCGATAAGTAATCGAAAGATTGCTTAGACGTGTGAGTTAATTATTCGAAGACGAAACCTTTGAACGATTATTTCACTCGTCTTGAGTTAATATCTCTTCAAAAGATTAATTAACAACTAATCTCGAGAAAGGAAAATAACTCGTCACAAACTTTTACCTCAAGCTTAACGAACTTATTTGCGTCGCTTTGCAAACACATTGTCTTTTAAATTCATTTACCGCTTTATTTACTTATCGCTTTCATTTACCGCTTTCTTTAGTTATTTTATTCATGCAACTTTACTTGTTTTCTTATTTCATGTCGTTTTACCGCTTTCCTTTACTTTAATTTGTCATTGTAGTATAGACAGAACCCAAACTTTCTTTTAAACCTTATTCATCACACATAGCTCACGGTCTTGAGTGACGAGATCCATATTCAACCCTCGTTGGGACAACGAACTCGTGGTTTGAGCTTGTACTTTGCTCCCGCGAACACATCACCCCTACCCCTATTTTTCACATATCTGCTTTCTTTTTTTTTCGTAACATTCTTTCTTCCAAGCATAAAAACCCATGCCTATCTCTTTTTCTTTGATAACCCTCACTTAGTCAAACAAGAAAATAAAGAAAAGGTAATTGACCTATCACAATCACTGTTTTCTTTCCCTTCCTCCCATACTGAGTCACGAGATGATATAAGAAAACCCAAAGATTTGTATTTTAATCCATTTTTGGTTAAGGTCGAATTTCAATAATCAAAAGGTAGGTTAAAGTTTTCCTCTTATTTTCTTTTTATCCTCAAACCGATCCACTGGGCAACACATCTCATCTTGGTGTGGATTGCTGCTTGGACTCGGATTTGAATTCTCATATTGCTCCTCTTCAAAAGTATTGTAAGGGTTCTACTCTTGGTTTCAATTAATTCATTTTTCTTAAATATGTAGATGTTATGATTTTGTAAATATTGTTGAAACTGGAAATTTATAATCATATGATTAAATCGATTAATTGTTAAACACTTTATGGCCTTGTGATTACTTAGAGTCGACTACTAATTTGTTATATATGAATTCGAATTATAAAACTTTTTTTTTTGTTAATTCTAATGGATTAATATTTTTGGTCGATTTGGTTTAGTCCAAAACTGTGAGAATATACATTTTTTTTTCATATGTTGTTGTTGCTTCATGTGGCCTAAAACGTGTTAACCAAAATCAAGCCGAGTGGAAAACCAAAACTGCTTGTGAACCTTCTCTTTGTTGGCCTTGTTAATGCTAGTCAATACATAGTCAAGTCCAGGTTCGAGTAATAAACTTCCCCGCGAATCGTCATGTATCGCGCCTAAAGTATATACCTGTGACTTGTAAAAATCCTGCTTGTGATATCTCATGTAGAATCCTGCTTGTGAAAATGGTTTAACTGTGGTAAATGTGGGTGTGTCGTGAGGTGGTTGGGCCAAGCCCAACTCGTGGCCCAGACCAAACATGATTTTCACAAGCCCAACCATTTAACCAACTCCATAAGCCCAACATTTATTATATGTGTTAAGGATTAATAATATGTATTAAAATTTAATAAATGTATTATGGCGTTGAGCGTTTACAAAAGCTATACTAATGACTAAAGATACAAAATCTACAAAACTCATGTACGGCTTAACATTTACACATCTTCAAGTGATAACATACTTTTCGTTGTAACCACTCGACAACATATTCTACCAACATATATAATTTACTACTTGACATATAAAAGCAATAGTGATACTTTTCTAAACCACGAAACGATTCACGAAAGTATAAGTCTGTATTTTCTTAGTCGATTTGAAAATATATTAAATGAAAATATGAGATTTCAGTTATAAAGATTTTAAATGGACTTTTAACTAACTGCTTATAACTTAACTTTAAATAAATAGTTATGGTTTTCACATATTAGTCACCATATGACATTATAAATATAAGTATATAGCTAACGGTTCACAAAAGAAAATAGTCATCTAACGTTATATCGATAAAAACTTATTACTTTCAACTACTACATGTCATATATATATGAATAGATATAGTTAACGATAATTTTCGTATTCCATTAACACTTAAAACCATCATTGAAGTGAATGCTTGAATCTCGTCATCGACTATCAACAATTCAAGAGTTATATATTCCCATGAGTCAAATTCTTACACAATTAGAAATTTGTTTTCAAACATAAACCCAGCCACACAAGCAACAACAACACAAACATAATAAAATTTATAAAGTTTATTTAAACTTCTCAAGTCTTAAACCTGAATTGTGAACTAAACTTGCCGTACTAATCTAGGTCGCGTGTCGGTGCCGCACACTATCACTACCTGTACTTCTTGATATCATTGTGATTAGCTCTAGATGCCAGTTGTGTCCGTCGTGATTTTTGTATTTATGTTGCTAAGGTGAGTTCATGACCTCTACTTTTACTTGTTTTATAACTGTTTTATGGGGGAATACATGCTCGTTTTAAATCAAACTCAATGCTTGTTTATGATTGAACACATTACTTGTTCCTACGTGAAAGCATGATTTATTTACTTATTGCACATTGAATTACCTTATTTTGGACACAAGCGTTTAAATCATATATGTGAGTTTATAGCCCCACTTTTCTTATACTTGTGTTACAACTATGGGGTGAGAAACATGCAAAACGTTTTTTGGACCACAATACTATTTTATTTTCTCAAAACTATTGTGTAGTTAGCCTAAGCCCCTGAACCCACTGTTATGCCCACCTTCATGAACCGTTAATTCCTGCTGGGAAGCGCGATTGATATAAATAGATCTATTGGGGGTGACTCCCCTCGTTCGGTTGGCCAGACGGGTCAATGCGAGCGTATATCAAGTCGGACTACGAGTGTATTGGGTTAAACACTCGCTATGGGCCCCTGATTATTAATTATGTGCTACATTGTAGCGCACTGAACTGTCTAGCTTCGGTTGCATGAACTTAGTGCTAGCGTAATAGACTATTTTTCTATGTGACATTATATTCGTTGTAATGATCACTACTCTGCTCATGGTCCACACTTCAAATTTTGCTACAAGATAAACTTTATTTCTTTGACATTGTGCGCGGCATAATGGTTACAGAACCTACTCTTGTACTCACATCACTTTTAATCTACATTGTTATTTTTACAAACCTATGAACTCACCAACCTCGTGTTGACACTTTTTAGCATGTATTTTCAGGTTTAAGGCGATAGCTAACTGTTGAAGGCTTTTGGCATAGCATGGCATGGTCATAGATGACTCTGATGTATTTGGGACCGCTTAATTTCTTTTTTGGGCTTATACTTCCACACTGTTTTTGGAACGCTGTAAACAAAAATACTTTTGAATATAGAGATTCCTTTTAAACGGTTGAGTTAAAACCGTTCTTTGTACCTTGAGTTGTGATACCAATTGAGTAGCACCCCAGCTACATGTATGCTTCCGCTGGACCCGATTTTGGGGGTGTTACAGATTGGCATCAGAGCCTAGGTTATAGAGAACTGGGTATTTTTAAAACCTAGACTATAACTACTTTTACAAAAACATGACCCTATGACTGCCACATGCCTGCCTGCCGAGCCTGCTGCCTTATTATAAAACATTTTCTTTTAAAGTAATGGATATATTACTAGCGTAACTGAGCTGAGTATTTCAAAATTCATTGAACCTCGGTGGAATATAGACTGATCACCTATATTCAACCAGGGACAGTGGGACATAGCCTGATCACCTATGTCCGACTCAGAGGTGAATTTTGCGATACTAGGAGTAGTTATACTATAATTATGTTCAAATTGATTTTCTACTTGATTATGAAAGTTTCAAAAATTTCTATGTGTGTACATAAACATTGCATAACATGAACATTCACATCTACACACAACACACTGGCAACACGACACTTTTACATCACAATACTTTTTCTCTCTTAAATTTAATGTTTTTTTTCCCATCACAATCGGGTTATGTTACAGTCACCTCTACCCCAAACAGCTAGATCTTCCTTTAGTTTAGGAAGTAGATCGAAAGGGCAAAGAGAGCCACCTACACTCAATTGATAAACCAGGATAGATCACTAGCCGTCCTAGGAACGACCCTCCATAGTACCTATGAGGAAAACTCTTGATGGAAGCACTACTAGGACCAATGAACCTTTGACAAGATTTAGAAAACATACGACAAGTTAGCTTATTACCCAACAGAAGCCTTAAGACCTTACGGAGTAACCTGAACTATCTTTGGAACGGACCCCAACCCCTTCACTCATTCTTTGAGAATACCAGTTGTCTACCCTTACCCTCATATAAAATAATAAGTTGTCTCGCTTTTAGCATACAAACTGTTTTCAACTATTTTAAAGACCATTTTGTGATCATCCTACAAAGTGTTTTACTATTATATCATAAAATCAAAATTTCGACCTTACTCTTATTTATTTGTTTTCCTGTTATCCTATAAGCTGCTTTACAAAACATCTCACAAATTATTCATTAACCCAATTTGCTGCCTTGCTACTGATCACAAACTACAATTTTGCGACTATTTTGCAAATGGTAAATTATTTTCCGATTATTTTATAAACAATTTTACAAACGATTTTTATAAACTATTCTGCAATCACCTGGTGAATTACTTACTCATTTGAAAAGTAATTTTGTGTGACTAACACATAAAAAAATAAAAAAAATAAATAAATAAAAATCCCTTTTATAACTAAACCAGACCTTAGAAGTGTATCTCACACCTTTGCCTNCACTTTTAATCTACATTGTTATTTTTACAAACCTATGAACTCACCAACCTCGTGTTGACACTTTTTAGCATGTATTTTCAGGTTTAAGGCGATAGCTAACTGTTGAAGGCTTTTGGCATGGCATGGCATGGTCATAGATGACTCTAATGTATTTGGGACCGCTTAATTTCTTCTTTGGGCTTATACTTCCACATTGTTTTTGGAACGCTGTAAACAGAAATACTTTTGAATATAGAGATTCCTTTTAAACGGTTGAGTTAAAACCGTTCTTTGTACCTTGTGTTGTGATACCAATTGAGTAGCACCCCAGCTACATGTATGCTTCCGCTGGACCCGATTTTGGGGGTGTTACATTTTGAAAGCGTTTGCTATATTTTCCGGTAAACGCCTATAATTACGTTGGATCACGATATCTCAACATTACAATTATTTTAACACCCGATTCTCATCAGGAATGTAATTTCATAAATTTTACAACGTCGTCACATTTTATTTGGTACCGTTAAAATTCATTTCTAGCTAACTCGGTCCCCGGTATCACTTAAAACACTAAATATCTAACAAAATCAATCAAAATTTCTTACCCAATCTTCCACCCCATGCTTTTCCGATCCCCCCCCCCCCCATTCTATTCTCTTACACCTTTGAAAAACCTTACTAACTTCATTTATGAGCTAGTACTTTTGTCTCCTTTTTATTTTCAAACAATATTATATGTTTCAAGGTTCAAGTAAACATTTCCTTTAGTAAAAAAAACACATCTCTTTTCTCTCTTGCTCATATACACGGCCAAGGAAGAACACCAAGAAGAAACCATAAAATTTTGAAGATCAAGTCATAATCAAGTCTCATTTATACTCCTTGCTAGGATTTTGAAATAAAAATCCCAAGGTTTGTTACATAATCATCTCCAAAACTCTTCAAATCTTCAAGTAAACTTCAATAAACTTTTCTAATCTTTTATACTTTCATTTAACCTATTTTGATGTTCTAGTAGCAAATCATGCAAATATTTATGTTAAACATACCACTTATTGTTTATTTTCCTTATAAACATTGATCTAAAGATTTTTACTTACAATCTCATGAGATCCACCATTTTTGGTTAAGACTAGGAACCCATGACACCCTAAGAAGGTGTATGGTAGGATTGAATAATTGTGGAGTTGATTGAAAGTAGTTTGGTTAAGTCTTGAACAAGTTTAGAACCAAGAAAATGAGTTTTAAACACTATATATATAGATCTGTCCATTTTTGTAAAATGTTGGAAAATCAGTAGACCTGGAGTCTTTTTGGCTTATATATTTAGAAAATACTTTCAAAAATGAAACCGTGGGCGTTGGAATGAATAAAAACGAGCTTACGACGAGAAAGTTATGATTTTTCTAAGTTTGAAGACGAAAACTATTTTCTGAAAATATTAAGTGCTGTTGCACGAATTTCAATGGACAAAACGAGGCTTTAGACGTGATCTATAGGAGCCGACCTACTGAAAATATGTTAGTATATATTAATACGAAGCCGTGGATATAAAAAACGTAGAAAACAAGCTTATAACGACCAAGATATACGCGTTTGAAACCCGACAAACTATATATATTTTTGACAGCACTAATAGAAATATTTTCTAAGTATAAAAACTAGTGTTTTTACAAGACATGACATTGATAGCCGATTTTCTATCTAATCAAGACACGTATGATCAAAAGTTAAATGACACAACATTTAGACATTGTTACAAGGTTTTCAAAAACATCGAGTTTAATAACTAATACTTAACGTACAATGTTTCGTGACTAGTTTTGCGAGGCCATTTGGTCATATTTTCAAGTTATGAAAAATGTCATTTACGAAGAAAACATTATATTTACCGATAAGACACCAAACGAGGATCGTGGAGTACCGTTTCAACATATTTACATGAAAAGTGTTTATTAACTTAACGAGACGTCAAAAATATATTTTTTTTCGACGATAAACATTATTTTCAAATTTCACGAGTGGTATCGATAACATACGTATTTGCATGTGTAGCATCATTTCATTACTTACATTAGATCCTATCATTCATATTAGGTTGCGGTTAGAGTTCGTACCTCATTTCGTGTATCCATTTTTGTCTTTGTAGCTATCGCACCAGGTGAGTTTCGTAGCACCCCTCTTTTTCCCGTTTTATAAATGTTTTAGGGGGAATACATGCTCAATTACATGTTTTAAACTTTCGGCTCGTTTTACATTTAAACTCACTATTTGTTTTACAACTAAACACCATGCATGCTTTACTTGTAATGTGACTTGTCTTTTAAACATCATAATTGTTTATATGACCTCATTGTCAGAATTGTTTACATGACCTCATTGTCAGAATTGTTTATATGGCCACCTTGTCAAAATTGTTCATATATGTCAAACGTAATATTGTGGTTTCCCCACTTGGCTGTGATGCCAAACGTAATATTGTGGTTTTCCCACTTGACTGATGTTTTACATGACCTCATTGTCAGATTTACTTATATATCCTCATTGTCATAAATGTTTATATGGCCTCATTGTCAAAATTGTTTATATAGCGATATTGCTACACTTATCTTTGAATCTTGGTCCAAACATTACTTTTGTTTACATAAACCAGATCATATTTGGCAGTGGGTTGTAAACACACAGGTTGCAAGTCTTGTATGGGCGGGGCTTGGAACTGGGTGGATTTACAATGCCTTTGCTGGGAAATCTTCATTCAAAAGCTTTACATTACATTCTTTTTCACTAAACTCTATGAACTCACCAACCTCGTGTTGACGCTTTAGCATGTATTTTCAGGTATTAAGCAATGGCACACTACTGGAAGTTTTTGGCAGGGCATGGCATGGTCATAGAAGACTCTGATATTCATTGTGAGACCGTTTTAACTATTTTAAGGGCCTAATTCCGCACTACTTTTAACAATGTAAATTCAACAATTTTGTTAAACGATTATATTCTAAATGAATGAGATGAAAACCGTTCTTTGCACTTGTGTTGTGATACCAATTGAGTTGCACCCCAGCGACATGTAAGCTTCCGCTGGACCCGATTTTGGGGTGTGACATTATCGGTTCTTTCTGGGTAAAAGGGTTGTGTTTCCTGTAGTTGAGTACTATGTCAAGAACGTGTCGAGCATATATGGTTTGACTCATACTATCATGAATTTAAAAGGTATTTTCTTCTTCAAATTCAATTCTAATACTGGTATGGAATCAATATTGGAGAATGGACCATGGATGATACATAATGTGCCATTGATTCTTCGCAAGTGGTCTCCTGTAGCAAATGTGTTTAAGGAAGAGTTGGAGAGTGTACCTGTTTAGGTTAAACTCCACGGTGTCCTTATTAAAGCATTCACGGAGGATGGATTGAGTGCTACTGCTACAAAACTTGGTACCCCGTTGATGTTATACACATATACAACCTCAATGTGTATAGAATCATGTGGTACGTCTAGTTTTGAGAGAGCAATGATTGATATTCACGCTGATGTTGAGTTAACATACATTTTTGTTATGGCAGTGCCTAATATTGATGGTAATGGATATATCATGCATTCTATTCATGTTGAGCATGAGTGGGGGCTAACTAGATGTTCAACTTGTAAGGTTTTTGGTCTTTTGTTAAATCAATGTCCTAAGAAAATTGTATCTGATGTGAATGTGAAGATGCAAAGACAAAATGTTAGAGGTCTTCCAATTGGTCCTAAATCTCGGTGAGTCTATAGACTTAAAAAGTCATATAACAAACATGCTAAACCATAAGGTTCCAAATGTAATATGGCTGTGGATAGTATTAAATCTGTTTCAAAACCTATGGGTAATGTGGCTAGTTTAAGTGGTACGAAAATTGTGACTTCAAATCCCTTTGATATTCTTAATATGGTGGAAATGGATGATGAGATTATTCCTAGTGATTTAGTGAACACGAAAGTTGAGGATGGGAATGTAGGTAATAGTACAGTTATTAAGTTGGATAATAAGGATAATGATAGCAAGAATGAAGTGGAAGAGGATGCTAACGACATCGCGAGATTTATGGCATCGACACCTAAGGCTTCGAAATCTTCAAAGAGCGGAGTTGGAACCGGGATGAAGAGCTTATACGAGCGTTGGAAATATGACTATGATGATAACCCATATGATGATGAAGAGTGTAAAGATTTAATGGAAGCGTAATTAGCTTTCTGTGACGCCTATGATATAACGGTTCATTGTCATACTAGATGTAGGTAGTTTATCTAGTAGTTTTTCATAAGATTGGTTTGTTTTTCTTATGATTGTTTTTTCATCTTTATAATGGGCTGAGATGTGAGATTCACTCACATCCTATGTACTTAACTATTTTTTTAGTAAAAAATTATCGGGTGTAACAACCTTTTACCTAAAAGAACCTACCAACAGTAAAAGCATAAAATCTGCTACAAATGTCTCCCCTTGTAACTTCCATTGGAAAGATTTACACCCAGTTTGATTGACGAGTTGGTTTCCCAAATACTTCTAATTTTACACCCCAACTTCTTTGCATTTTGCAAATCCACAAAGTTATGTGTGATTGCTTATTCACTTGACCTCTGACTCTCATAGTGTGAAAAATTGGCATTATTGACAAGTCATTTAGAGAAATTTGGGGTGATTGGGTCCGCACAACTGAATCAATGCTTTCTGCCTAACATTCCTTTTCCTCTAATTGTTCCTCTTCATTATCACTTGCAGCTAAAACCTTTAAGACAAACATTTAACCACTACACTTATGGCCAACTACATATCGATGATCACAGTAGAAACACTGATTCTTAGCTCTTTTCTCATCAAATTCTGTTTTACTCAACTGCCTTCTTCCTTGATTGGCATTAGTACTTATAGGTTTTGCAACAGTGTTTGGAGGAGGTGGTAATGCTAGTAGTGGCTTATTATTACACACTGGATTACCATTATTGTTGCTCACATAACTAGTACTAGTGGCATACCTATAGTTTGCAAAACAGAAGGTATTAGCCAAAGTCCCAGGCTTAAACATTCTAACTAAAATTGCAAGTCCTAGGCTTAAACATATCAGCCAGAAACATGCTAATAACTTATGATTTAGTAATATCAGCTTTACTAAGTAATGCGTCAAGTTGATCTTGATATACCTTCATTTTGCCATCTTGTCTTAGACTCTTTTAAGTCAGCCATAGAATCTTCCACTACTGCTTCAAATTTCTTAAGCACCTCCTCTTCATATACCTCCCACGGTACCTCCAAACCATTTCTCTTTTCAAAATGCCTATGCCAATTTAGAGCCTTATTGTTGGGAATTATCCTTATCAGTACAAACTGTTAGTGTTGGAGTTACAATTGCTGAAGTATACACTAGCAGTACAAACTCACTTAGTACTGCTAGTACAACTAGTTTGTACTGCTTATGAGCTGAACACAGAATCTTGAAGATATGCTTGGAGATAATTATAGAATAGATATTGTGTATATCTTATATGTTAGATTGATATGTATAATAGTTTACTTGTAAAGGACTCCTTGTGCTATAAAAGGAGGTCCTAGGTTAGGTATTTGATATATCTCTTTCATACAAGTTTTGTAAAAGCTTCAAGGTTGTAAACCCTAGTGATATACTTGATCACTCGTATTATCAATAATATTAAAGCACTTTGTTCATTGTTCTTTGTTTACTGTTTCATACATTGCATACAACAAATCTTCTAAGTGTTAGCTA
Source organism: Artemisia annua (assembly GCA_014162995.1). Classification (NCBI taxonomy): domain Eukaryota; kingdom Viridiplantae; phylum Streptophyta; class Magnoliopsida; order Asterales; family Asteraceae; genus Artemisia; species Artemisia annua. Next base: position 70,873 of record LBNU01008908.1, read on the forward strand.
GTAAATTCCGCGTGCTAGTTAGCATATACTCAAAGTATCACCAACACAAGGAGTGTGTTAATAGATCCTCACACTTATCATATAATCTAGTGACCATCCGTTATTACTTGTTCAAAAATACGCGCCAGCAATCTATTATGTTTTTGTATAAGATATTTGAACATTAGCCACGTAATCTTTAACCTTTAAACCCGAATAAAAGACCTCTTTGATGATTTATTTTGTTGTTTTGATACTTGTACAAGCTTATGTAATATACATGAATCATGACTGAGCAATGAGTGATTAACCAATCAATCTTTCTTAGAGTGTTGAGTGAATCAAAAATTCTTCGAGAGGTGCTTAGTTATGTTATCAAGCTCTTTATTAATTTGTTTATGTTTCAAGTAATTTTCACATTAAAAGTTTAAATGAACAATTATTCCTTGTGGATGATTGTTAGATTTTTGGAATCACGATAGCAATGCCATTGAAATCATTTTCTAAAAGTTAGACTTGCTCGAGGGCGAGCAAAACTCAAGTGTGGGGGAATTTGATATCGCTTCAAGTGTGGAGATTTTTGAGAAAGTGATAAGAAGAAAACCACACAAGACTCAAGGATTTGATAATATCAAGATTTCCATGCTTATGAATCAAGAAAATATCAAGTTCTATGGAAGAAATCAGTACCAAAATAGAGGATAAAGCATGAGACAAGGAAATACCAAGAAAAGTCAAGATTGTGAGTACAGACACCATCCAACCGATCGGTTGCAACCCGCAACCGATTCGGCTGGATTTGACCAAAAGAGCCCATCCGATCGGATGGAGCCAATACCGATCGGACGGGAATTTGCCGCTGTTACAAAAATGTATTTAATGACGGATTTACTCCTCATTATCATTGGTGGCTGATCATTTCTTACTCATAACTCCTGGAGGACGTTTTCCCTTGGACACTAAGTGTTCTCATGCTATAAATTGGTATCCAAGGCTAGATACTAAGTGTGACATCTCAAATTAGTAATACACTTACACCAAAGTCCTTGCTAAACTTATTATTATTGCCCGAAAGTCTTGTGTTGCTGTAGAAACGTCCAGGAAACATTGAGTAAAGTCTCAAGTGTTTGGTTCGAGTGTGGAGTTGTTTAGTAGTCATATTAGGCGATTGGAGGAGTGTGGTTGCTAAAGTTCCATGGTTCTAGTTCTTGTAATTCTTAAACTAGGTACATCTTGTTTACTTATTATGAACTATTGTTACTTTGAATTGAATGAAGGTTTTGTTTGTTACTTTTGTTTTGATATGATTGATATGGAGTAATTTGTGATATACTTGTGTGTATGATGTAATTGGTTGTTGAGTATTCTTTTCTTAAAAGGTGACGCATGAAAAGAATTCCTTATTTTATGAGTTTGTTGGAATAACATCTAATCTTTCTTAATTTGTTGATAAACTCATTTTAGAGATTTTGGCCGAAAGGATTTTCTAAGTGTTTTTATTCCAAAACGTTAGTGCACGAATTAGTATGGGATATGATGTGTGACAAGCATTATATTTACTCATTAAAAAGGATTTGAAACGGTTTCATCTCGAAATGGTCGAAAGAGTTCGTAAGAATTCATAAGATAAAGAATTACTTTTCAAGCAACAAGTGTTAATAGAATTATCGTAATAGTTAATTTGGCCGAAATGAATTAACTAGGAGATTGAATTCTTAGTGATGGTTCTTCATGACATAAACCAATTGATTGTAAGAATCATTCATATAAAATTGTGCATCATAACAAGTTTACACCAAACTTCATGAATACTCTATGCAATTGATTATGGATTGATGATATCAAATAAGTACATATTATTATCATCATTTATCCTATTTATTTGACTTGTTTTACTACATTATCTATGAGAATCGATACTTAATTGTTTACTTTAGTAAATTCTCAGGTAAAAACAAGGACTTGGTGAAACTTGGCGATTTTGGACGAATTATGGAGCAAAACAAGCAAGATGTCAAAAGTCTACTGAAATCCAGAAGATGCGCCGTATCTCTATCAACAGATATGCCACAATATCATACTTAGATGAATTCGAAGACCATTGCCTGACTTTGAAGAATGTGCCGCATGGAATTCTACCATGTGCCGCTTATGAAACTCTGGTCAACGAAGAAGATCAAGCTTGTTCTACTCCAGATACGCCGCATTATACATTTGACATACGGCGTATCACTATCAAGACTTCACCAAATACAATCCAAGATACTGAAGGACATGCGCCGGATACAAGATCAAGATACGCCGCATCTGAAGACGGTGTACGAATATTTCATAATATATTAATCTTGGACCCCACGTGAAGTTAAGTCAATGCGACGCATCTACTTATTCAATGCGCCGCATCGTGCCCTCAGACAGAAACTATAAATACCCCAAGACATATACGAATTTTGTGTGCAACATAACCCTAAGGAGATGAACTCAGTCGAAGAAGCATCCCAAAACACAGCCAAATCGAAGATATTAGAGCTGTAAGAAGGTCCTGCATGTATTTAATTCATTAAATAGTTTTGTTTTATTGTAATAGTACGCTTTAATTCATCAGGATTGATGGGTTGTTATCGGCTACCATACCGCACCCCTTAAAATTTCTTTCCCATCAATTAAAGTCTATATGATGATGTTTTTGGTGACTTATATTAGTGCATTGATAACCTATGTGTCTAGCTGAGTCTTGCTTAGGCTGCCATACCCCTTCCTCGCCTATTTAGCTGATGTCTTTAGATAAATAGGATAGACATAATTGATCATTAATAGTTTACTCGCCGATATAATGAGATCCAACGAGACAGATAAGATTACGATACACATTATATAGAAATAGCAATAAAACAAGTGATAAGCTACTTAACTATCAGGACAGGCCTTCTTCTGCTTCTAATTATCTATATGTGTACGTATTTGCTATTCGCTGATTCGTGCTCATTAGTTTAATTAACCGTTTAATAAATAACCAAACTGTGCCAGTCTCTCAGGCTGAACCCCCTTTCGTTAGATTAGACTGTAAAACTAACTTAGGATATTAAAATACTGATTAGGTTAACTAGATAATATGTTCCACTCTTAGTGATCGACACTCTACTTACCATTATATTCATACTGACAGGGTACACTGCTCGTTAAGTGTGTGTGTTATTGATAAGTTAGCTAAATATAAATTTAAAACTTGAGTAGGCATTAATACTGCTAAACCGCAACGACACATCACGCTCCATCATGGATTCACACACAAGTATATGTTTTTAATATATTGGATACTATTTAGATTTAAATTTATGCATAATTAGGATTGACACCCTTTTTACACAAACTAGTTACTTAATACATTTATCACTAAATCCCTGATGGATCTAAACACACACCTTGTGTTAGAATGATACTTTGAGTTATACTGGCAAGTACGCGGAATATACTTAGTAGTACTTAGAAGATTGTTTATATGATGTGTTGTGAATAAGAACAGTTGTATGAAAGTTACCCAAAGTTTAACCAAACTTATAGCTTTAATATATTGAATACGAGTGATCTGAATATCACTAGGGTTTACAACCTTGAAGCTCTTAGAAAAACGTATATAGAACTTTAACCTAGGACCTCCTTTTATAGCACAAGGAGTCCTTTACAAGATAAGTATAATGTTATCTAAATAGAATATACACACAATCTATTCTATACTTATCAATACACGATTACATAACAATTATCCTAATAGCAGTGGTAATAGTATGTACTAGCAGTGGTAATGTGTTTCCACTGCTAGTGCATTCTTCAGCAGTGGTTATCTTCATGCTTAGCCGTGGTAACTGTTAGTGTAATTCTCAACAATCCTCCCCTAAACTTATGATTTCTCTGCAAATCAATAAGTTTCTTCAATCATTCTGCATCTGTGAGGATATGGGGAATTATTCCAAACACTTCATTTTCTTCTTAGGGCCTGGATAGCTCTTGAACACTGATCTTGTATCCTCTGTATCAAATCTCTAACCTTCTTAGTGTCTGCATGAACTCTAATTTGTGTTGACAACATTGCAGTGAGAGTTCCAGCTCTGAGTGGGTATTCCTTTTCTGCAAACATAAATGCATCCACTCCAGCTTTTGTAGAAACATGATGAACCTCACATGAATCATAATATGTCCATGTAGTCTCCACACCTATAGCTTCAAACTTCCAGTACCTATCATTAGAATTAGGTTCATAAAGTCTCCTTAGATCAACCCATAGCTGCATTTCTTTCACATCTTTAAGATTATCAGCCTTGAATCTTTCTTGAACCAAATTCCACAGTGTATCAAGATCATTTCTATCACATGCTTTAATCAGATCTTCAAACTGAATGAATGATGAAGTTTCACCACCTAACCTTGTAATCTTCCATGTTGAAGCAAAATTGCTAGAAGTGTAAACTTCCCAAGCAACAATAGGATGTCTGACTTGCAGTGGATCTGGATAAAAGTCTTCTTCTTATATCACTATCATGGCACTCGGCTGGTCTTCAGTTAGTTTTTCAGATTGGGATTCTTGTTCTTGAGCAAATCTTGTCTTCTTAGTGGTTTGCTCTTCAGAATCTGTAGCTTTCCTTTTGAACTTAGGAAATCTTCTTTCTTCTTCTTCAGAGTTCATTGGAATAAATCCATTATCTTTTCTTCTAACTCTGTTGATGAGGCGAAAAATGTTATGTTTTTAGGGGTCAGTTTGAGTCCTAATTCGTATATTATTTGATCGGATTTCACCCAAAGTCGTTTCTTTTCTCATTTTAGGTACTTTTGAGGAGAAAACCACAAAAGAAGCGATTTCGGACGTTTTTGGAGCATAAAAGTGAAGAAATCGACAAAATGCTAAATCTGATGAATAGTACCCGTGACGGCCTATGTGATGGCCATCACAGCTTGACGGGCCAGAATGGATTTTTGAGAATTAAAGG
>LBNU01008908.1:76143-86826 GCA_014162995.1 Artemisia annua
TAGAACCAGCAGTGGCAATCTCCTCATCACTGTCACCTTCAGAATCATCATCATCAACAGAGGTTGACAACAATGCCAAGCTTCCAGAGCTTGTACCAAGCTTCCCAGCCTTCTTCAATCTTTGCTCAATGAGTTTGAAATTATTGTAAAGATCATTGAGTTTCATACTTTCAATTTCTGGTTTGTTTTCCCAGACTGTGACATTAGTATGATACTCAGAAGGCAAACTTCTTAGAAATTTTAAATTGAGGTCTTCCTGATCTACCTCAATTCCAAACACAGTCAATTGTGTTACTATCTTCTGGAGTTTGGTAAAGATGCTGTCAAGAGATTCATTGCTTGAAGCAGAGAAATTTTCATAACTTTGCTTCAACAATGTCTTTTGAGTTTTCTTGGTAGCATCATTACCACCAAATACTGAGGAGATCTCTTCAAAAAGTCCTTTTGCTGTTTTGTACTTACTAAAAGCAATGATCTGGTCTTTAGGAAGAGTCATTAGCAACAAGCTTCTTGCCTTTATGTCATTCTTCTTCTGTGTTCTTTCATCACTTGTAGAAGGTGCAGAAACTGTTACTACTTCTTTGTCACCAACTTTCTCAGTCTTCTTTTCAGGTTTGAAGGAGTCACCAGTTAAGATGATCTCCCACAAAGCATAGTCTTGTATGAGAAAGTATTGCTCAATCATTATCCTCCACATCTCAAACTCATTGAGTTTGAGCTTGGGAAGCCTTGGGGCAGAGTTGGACTGGTTATTTTCTATCTCCATTGATCTGAGTAAAGTGGTTAAGCTTGTTCCTTGGATCTTCTAAATCAAAGTATCAGAAACCTGTCTCTGATACCACTTGATGGATCTAAACACACACCTTGTGTTAGAATGATACTTTGTGTTATACTAGCAAATACGGGAATATACTTAGTAGTACTTAAAAGATTGTTTATATGATGTGTTGTGAATAAGAACAGTTGTATGAAAGTGACACAAAGTTTAACCAAAATTATAGCTTCAATATATTGAATATGAGTGATCTGAATATCACTAGGGTTTACAACCTTGAAGCTCTTAGAAAAACGTATATAAAACTTTAACCTAGGACCTCCTTTTATAGCACAAGGAGTCCTTTACAAGATAAGTATAATGTTATCTAAATAGAATATACACACAATCTATTCTATACTTATCAATACACGATTATATAACAGTTATCCTAATAGCAGTGGTAATAGTATGTACTAGCAGTGGTAATGTGTTTCCACTGCTAGTGCATTCTTCAGCAGTGGTTATCTTCATGCTTAGCCGTGGTAACTGTTAGTGTAATTCCCAACAATCCCTTGGGACGATCTCTACTTACCCACCTTTACTACTACGAACGAGTATACTTGCTCGTATGTGTTAATTAGATAACCGGATAATCGTATTTATAAATTTTTAAAACTTGCACACCATTTAGCACTTCAATGATTTAGAACATGTAAGCAAACAAAAGGGAAATATTCAGTTGAGTGTAGACACACTGGGGTACACATCCAAAGGTGTTCAAAAGATAATTGAGTCTCAACTAATACACAAAGCTAAATCAGGCCTAGGATATAATGTTGTTGCACCTCCTCATAGAGGGATGTTTGTACCCCCAGGCATTGACTTATCTCACACAGGTTTAGATGAGTTTAAGAACCTGAATTTCCAGGTTATAGTCCTAAGGTACAAGAGAACACCAATGATAAGCAGGATGATGAGTTGTTTGAAAGTTCAAATAACACTTCTTTTGTTAAATTTGTGCTTGAATCTAAGCTTGAAGTCAAGATAGAAGCACAAAATGTTCCTAAGGTGGTTAAACAAGAAAATAAGAAAACAGTTAGGCATAATGTTAAATATGCAGAGATGTACAGGTCAACACCTAGAGGTAATCAGAGAAATTTGAATAATATGAAATCTCAACAACTAGGTAGTGATCTTGTTATGCAGAACAAGACATGTTTTGTATGTGGAAGTTTTGATCATTTTGCTGCATATTGTAACAACAACCCATGTAAAAAGGTTACTTCAAGGGATACAAGGGTCTGTGGGAACAAACAAGCTAGAGTGAACAATAATTTCTCAAACCAAACTCACTCTGATGCTAAGATGATACCCAGAGCAATTATGTTAAAGTCTGGCACCAAACCACTTTGTACTGCTAGACCAAACAAGACTGTGTATCAAAAACAAACTGTTTCAAGAGCAAAGCCAAGATTTTCAAATAAAAAGCAAGCTCAAACAGTTAATAAGTCCTTTTTCAAGAAAACAACAGGGCATAATCAAAAATGGGTGCCTAAAGCAGCAACTACTAAGCCAACAGTTTCTATTGCTAGGCCAACAGTTATTACTGCTAGGCAAATACAAGCTGTTAAGGGTAAATTGGAAATGTTGTGAAAGCTACAACACAATGGGTTTGGAGACCAATAAAAGGTGACAAAGCATCTATTGTTTTAAAGAAACATACTTATATTGATGAAAAGGGTAGAGTCAAGTCAGTCATGGCTTGGGTTCCCAAAGAATAGTTGTCTTTGTCATGATGCATTGTTAGTTTTATTCTTAATTGATATAATGCAAAATACTTTTTTGTGTATTTTTCTTGGTTTTGGACTAACACTTGTAGGCTAGATAAGATGTTGTGACTTGCATTGAATGTGGTATGCTTTGGAATGAAAGTGTGTATACTAACCACACAACAAATGGTCATTGGTTCACCATGTCTAACCCACATCAAGAACCAACTAGTCCAAAGCAAACGACTATTGGTAAAGACATATCAAATCCGTTTATGGTTGATAGTTTACCAAAAACTATATGGTTATAAACTCACTATACTTAATAGTTAAGAGTTGGCTAGTCCATAGCAAACGGCTAATGGTAAAGACAAATCAAATCCGTTGATAGCTGGTAGTTTGCAACTATGTTTGAGTAGTCTATTTTTAACTAACATTTTGTTTCTACTGCTCTTGAAATTTTTTGAGAAAAAGTTTGTACTGCTAGTTAATAGTTAGTACTTAGTACTGATAGTGTAAAGTTTGTACTGCTGATCTAGCCGTTGCAACTGTTGTGTCAGTAACATAATTTTAATTCTAGCCGTTGGGTAAAACCGTTTTGTTACCATACTTATAGGGTTGAATTAATGGGAATTATCTCTTTATATATTTACTTTATTCTTTTACTAAAGATAACTACCTTCTAAAAGATAAATCTCTCTCTTGCGTTAAAATCTCAAACCCTAGCAGTATCAACATAAACTCCCAATTGGTTTCTCATATTCTTAATTCATTCATAAACGATCATTATTCTGTTATCTAAAAGATTTCTTCATGGCAAATTTACAATTCTCTAAGACACACAACCAGGTTGCTCATTTGACTAAGACAAAGGAAGGGAATGGTTCTAAATTCTATGAAGTTATTGACTTCCTCAATCACTCATACATAAGGTATGCTCTTACTGTCAACCCCACTCTCTATTCCTCTCAAATCACACAGTTTTGGCAGACTGCCACTGCCATAACAGTTGATGATGATGATGATGATGAGGATACACCCATACCTTCACTTAGTGCAAATGTTAATGGGCAAACTATCTATGTTACTGAGAAGTCTTTGAGGATACATCTTCGCTTAGATGAATCAGGTAGTACCATAGACATACCCAACACAGAAATTTTGGCTGGTATTTCTCAAATAGGGTATGATACATCCAACAACCTTTTAACTTTTAATAAGGGATGTTTCTCACCTCAGTGGAGATTTCTAATCCATACTTTACTTCATTGTTTAAGCCCCAAAAGATCCTCATGGGAGCAATTCAGTAGCAATATTGCTATTGCTCTTGTGTGTTTATCTAAAAATCAAAAGTATAATTCTTCAAAATTGATTTTTGAAAATATGGTGAAGAACTCCAAATCTCCACATAAGTTTTTGATGTACCCAAGGTTTGTACAACTTATTTTGACAGCAAAACAAAGTGTGTTACTACCTCACAAGACCATTTTTCCTACTCCTTACCTGCAACAAAAAGTTTTCCAAAACATGACTATGGCAACATAAGGATGACATAGGGTAGTAAGACCATTATCACCTGCTATTCTCTCATTTATTCAACAGGTACAGGGTGAAGGATCAGTCAACCCATCTGAACCCCAACACACACCCATTGTGGTTCCATCTATCTCACATACACCATCTGTTACCCACACATATAGGAGAAGAAATAGAAGGGAAGCTATGGTTCCTTAACCTAGCTCTCCTACTCATCCTAATGTAGCAGATGAGGACACCATTATTGGGGTTATGGATGGGGTTCACACTACTGCTCCTAGCTTAGATGCAGGACAGGCCAGTGTGAACATCATTAAGACCCCTCCCATGGCAACACTTCATGTATCTGATCCATATGGCTTAGGTACAAGTAATGGAATCCCAAGCCATTTTGAACAATTGGGTGGCTCAAGAGTACTTTCTAATCCAACTAGGGAAGAAACTGAGTCAATACCCCATGAAGCACCTCTCCCAACAGGTCACACAGTTGGAAGTGCTAAGGGCAGTCTTAACTATAATGAATTGACGACTATTTGTACCACTTTAACCAGCAAGGTTGCTACTTTGAAGGAAGATCTCAAGAAGACCAAAGTTCTCTACAAGAATGCATTCTCAATGATGGTGAAAAGGATGCAGAGTATGAAGGATGAGATCAAGAAGCTCAAAGCTAGGATAAAAGCTCACATTGTGGATTCTTCTACTTCTTTAGAAGATAAAGACTTAGATGATGATGATTTTGGAGATTCTCCCAAACAGGGGAGGAAAATAGACTCACAAACTGAGGGGAGGAAACTTACTTTCGATGAAGAATCTGGTGGTGATATGGATATGGGTGATGATGATCATCACACAGAAGAGCTTCAACAACAAGATACAGAGGAGATTACACAAGATGAAGACACAGAGATTGTTGATTTGGAAGCTTTCAAAGATACATTAGATACTGCTGCAAGTCAACCAGTTCCAACTACAAGAATCCAAGAAGGTAGTGCTAGTGTACTTCAAGAAGAAGGAACTGCTGGTGATCAGGATGAATATGAAAAGAAGAGAAAGGAAAAGGGTAAAGCTCCAATGACAGAAGAAGAGATTGTGCAACAACAAAGGAAGATTAAGACCAGGCATCAAGCACAGATTGATCATGATGCAGAAGTGGCAAAGAAACTTGAATAAGATGACATTGCAAGTTTCTTGGAAGCNAACTGCTGGTGATCAGGATGAATATGAAAAGAAGAGAAAGGAAAAGGGTAAAGCTCCAATGACAGAAGAAGAGATTGTGCAACAACAAAGGAAGATTAAGACCAGGCATCAAGCACAGATTGATCATGATGCAGAAGTGGCAAAGAAACTTGAATAAGATGACATTGCAAGTTTCTTGGAAGCAAGAGGTTGGAGAATGAGCAAATGGCTTCAGACACATTTTTAGCTCAATTAAGTAAAGCTGAGATTGAGCATATGATTAACACTGATCCAGTGGTAAAGGCTAAAGCTATTGAGCTTATTGCTGATAAGAGTCTCACAGTTGAAGAGAGATCAGCTCGGCTAGCTGATTTTATAAACATGAAGAATGATGTAGCTCTGGATGATATGATAAACTCTATCAAGAAAGGTTAGAAGAAAAAGAGGAAGCCTACAAAAGCTCAAGTGATTGCTGGAATGAAGAAGTTTTTATGCAATCAAGATATCTGGAAGATGACACAGCTCAAAGGCAAATCACATAAAGAGATAGAAAGTTTATACTACACTACTTTCAGAAGATCAAGACATTTTATTCCTATGGTTCAGAAGAAGAAGCTCAAGGATTGAAGAGAGCAGGTATAAATCTTGAATCAGAGGCTGCAACGAAGCAAAAGATTGATAAAGAATCATCTCAAGCTAAAAGGAAGGAAGGAGAAGGATTAACTGAAGAACAGATTAAAGAAATAATCACAATAGTACCTGAAATCCTCAATGTGGATCCAATACAAGCCAAGCATCCAATTTTTAGCAGGGAGATTTACACAGATGAGTTTGGAGCTGCTTGGAAGATTAACAGGGTTGGTGGTTTAATAGGTGTCTACAAAGACTTTGAAGACCTTGTCAGATCATGTGACAGGGAGGATTTGGATACACTTTGGAAGCCGGTACAAGAAAAGTTCAAGGAAGATGAGCCAACAGATGTTAAAGCTAAGGAGCTATAGGTTCACTTCAGAAGGCTATATGAGCCAGATTCAAGTGATAGGTATTGGAGATTTGAAGCACACAACCTCAACACTCTATGGAAGCTACATGAATCATGTGATGTCCATCATGTATCTACACAAGCTAGAGTGAATGTCTTCATGCTAGCAGAGAAGGAGTACCCTTTGAGAGCATGTATACTAACAGTGATGCTTTCTTCAAAACTTAGATGTGAAGAAAGAACATCAAAAGTTGAAGATCTGCTACAAAGAATCTATGATCTGTGTGAAAGGGCTACCAGAGAGTTAAGAAGAAGATAGGTATTTGGAAGAATCTCCACTTCATCAAGGATAAGAGATAATTCAACAAACTTAGTGATTTGAAGAGAAATCATAAGTTTAGGGGAGGATTGTTGGGAATTATCCTTATCAGTACAAACTGTTAGTGTTGAAGTTACAACTGCTGAAGAATACACTAGCAGTACAAACTCACTTAGTACTGCTAGTACAACTAGTTTGTACTGCTTATGAGCTGAACACAGAATCTTGAAGATATACTTGGAGATAATAATAGAATAGATATTTTGTATATCTTATATGTTTAGATTGATACGTATAATAGTTTACTTGTAAAGGACTCCTTGTGCTATAAAAGGAGGTCCTAGGTTAGGTATTTGATATATCTCTTTCATACAAGTTTTGTAAAAGCTTCAAGGTTGTAAACCCTAGTGATATACTTGATCACTCGTATTATCAAGAATATTGAAGCACTTTGTTCATTGTTCTTTGTTTACTGTTTCATACATTGCATACAACAAATCTTCTAAGTGTTAGCTAGTAAATTCCGCATGCTAGTTAGCATATACTCAAAGTATCACCAACACAAGGAGTGTGTTAATAGATCCTCTCACTTATCATATATGAATTGAATCAATTTTAACCTTCTGTTTGTAAGCACATCATCCAAAGTGAAGAACTGATTACAACGGTATGATCACCTCTTCACATTCTCTCCACTAAACTTAGGAAACTCCAACTTAGTTAAACTTCCATAGCCATTCACTCTATTAGCTTGATTACCAACTCGTGGACCACCATTAACCCCCTGATTTTGCATTTCACTAGCTAACAACTCTTTTCGTAAACAAACACCATCCATCCTTTGTTGCATTGCGGCCATAGCCGTTGTTACAACATTTGTCGTAACCGTACTCTGCACCGCCGCTGTAACAATTTCAGTAATAAACTGCTTTGTAGCGTCATTCATCCTTGTAACCACCATTGACGGTTATTTTGATCGAAATGATAGGAGAATTATAACAGAAACTATTGTAATTGTAACCGAATTATTATAGTTCATCGAAAATGTAATTTTTTTGTCAAAATCGTAACACCTAACTGAAATTATAACAACTAAAAGTATTTTGATTGGAAACGATAATCTGAGCTACCAGGAAGGTGATTTGATACCAAATGTAATGTTCTTCTCGAATTGGTAACAATTGGGAGAAGAACTAGAGCTAGACTAGAAATTCAACACGCATAATAGAATCTCAAGTGAAAAGCTTTATTTATACGAATGACTAGAGAGATTTACAAGAGTATAAAATGAATTACAAATCAAGAATGAATCAAATGAACAACAAGTTAGGTATTTAAACTAAGAAAATGGCACCAAATTCAGTTGGGAGTTTGTGAAGAGTAGTCACGTGCACCTCACGTAACCAGTTTAAAACTGTGTACGTGCACCTCACGTGCAAACAATTCCCGCTCATAACCGACCTACATTTATCAAAAGTAAAGGTACTAGAGAAAATTAAAAATAATAATAATAATAATAATAATAATAATAATAATAATAATAATAATAATAATAATAATAATAATAATAATAATAATAATAATAATAATAATAATAATAATAAAATAATAAATAAATAAATAAATCTTGGGATAATAATAAATAAAATGTATCTAACTTGTCCATTATATTCCTCCTGCCATCAAAGCACATGCTTTTCAAATTTCGACTTTTATGTGTATTTTGTTCATGTGCAACGACCATTTTACGGTTCGATATTAACAGGGTAGTTAGAAAAACGTAAGAGTAAAATAGTTACAAGATAAAAAAAAATCGAAATTTGACACGTTTGTGTAAAAAAAAGAAAAAAAAAGTAGAAATTTATTTATTTATTTTTGTTATTATTCCAAAAAAAACCATCTAGTGATGAAGGTTATGGTTGGAAATTGCGCATGTAATGGTGTGATTTGATTTGAATTTCATCCAGTATAGAGAAAACCCCCAATTCATGGAAATTAGGGTTTTTTGATTTCTTGATTTGTTGTTTGAATCTTTTTCGTATCTTTCTTCATTTCTATAATAAAAACCAAAAAATATTAGTGTAATTGTTCTGTATTGAAGATTAGTATTGTTTACAAGCATGTCGGATAATAATAGAACATCAACGCGTAATGTTAGGCCTCCTACTAGGTATGGGGATTCAGTTCTTAGTCAAAAGAAAAGAAATGGAAGTAAGAATAATGGAAAAAAGAACAATCAAGAGCAGAAGAAAGATGGAAGTGGAAATGTTAATGGTGATGGAAAAGTTAGTGAAGAGATGGGGAATAAGGAGAAGGAGAATGGTTTTGATGGAGATTTGAGTGGTGATAGTTTTCCTGCTCTGCAAAGTCAGGTAAACAAGTCTAAACCTATTGATGAGAATGATTTGAATACTCATGTGTATGATGAGAATGATTTGAATGCTCATGTGAATGTTGATAAGGAGAAGAATGATATAAATGATCAGGGAACTAGTAGTAATGCTAATGATACTAATAAGAATGCTAGTGTTTCTCAGGATAGTACTAGTTCAAAAGCTGAAACTAGTGACAATACATTGAAAGAAACTAATGCTAAAACTACTAAGAATGGGACTAATAGGACACTAGTTGATGTTCTTAGGGCTAATGCACTTGATAACAAGTTACTATTAGTTCCTACTGAGGTTAATGATAATGGAGTAGAAATTGCAATATTTGATGAAGAGACTGTGGAGTTAGGAAGTGCTGAGTGGGATAAAACTGTTTGTGGTCAATTTCTTGGTTGTATGGTAAGTTTCAATAAAGCTAGATACCACTTAAAAAGAATGTGGAACAAATATTGGCTGGTTGATATGACTGTGAAAGAAAAGGGAATATTCTTTTTTAAATTCCAAGATGAGCAGGGGATACTTTAGGTTATAAGCAATGGACCATGGATGGTTAATAACAAACCACTTTTTGTACAAAGATGGAGTATTGATGTGTGTCTAGACAAGAATGAGCCTAAGAATTTGCATGTGTGGGTCAAACTACTGAATGTGCCTTTAGAGGCTTGGAGTGTTAAGGGTATTAGCTCTTTAGCAAGTTGTCTAGGCAAGCCAATCATCATGGATGAAATGACTACTAAAATGTGTATGACAGGGATTGGTACTCTTGGATTTGCTAGGGTGCTAGTTGAGTTAAGTGCTGAGAAACAGTTGAAAGATGTTATTGAAGTTGCATATAAGAAAAAGGATGCTAGCATTAGTATGACTAAGTTTTTTCAAGTGGAGTATGCATGGAAACCATCAAAATGTAGCCACTGTTGTGTGTTTGGTCATGAAGAGAAAACATGCAGGATGATACCTAAAGATAAGAATGAAGGGAAACAAAATGATAAGCAATGTGATAACAACGATAGATTTAAAGAGGTACAATATAGAAAGAATAGGAATGAAGCTGATAGTTACAATAATAGGAGAAATGATCAAACTGGTCAGAATGGTTATACTAGAGGAAATGGTTATCCTAATAGAAAGGAAGGTTATAAACAAAGCTTCAATAAAAAGGAGTACAGAACAAAGAGAAATGGAGAAGTGGGTACTAAAATTGGCATGGAGAAGAGCAATGAGGCTAGTATACCAAAAGAGAAGGAGAGTAGTAGCAAAGTTGTTACACCTAATAAAGTAAACAATATGCCTGCTAGTTCTAAGAATAGCCAGTACAAGAATAAATAGGATATCTTAGGCAGTAACAGTTTTGCATTATTAAATTCACTAGTTGATGAGGAAGATGTAAGGCCTAATAATGAAGAAAGGAAGCAAGTTGATGAAGTGTTAGGTAATAATGGTGACCCAACTGTGGAAGAATGGGAAAGTTGGACTGAGGATATGAAAAGATATTATAGAGTTAAGAAGGAACTGTTATGTGAAGCAGGTATTATAGAGAAAGAAGAATATATTGTTAAAGACTTATCTGAAACAGGAGAAAGTCTGACTAGGAATGAAATTGAGGGGGTGAGCAGTCATACCCTTAACTGAATAAGGAATTGGATCTGAATTGTATATAGTATTTTTTTTTTTTTTTTTTTTTTTTTTTTTTTTTTTTTTTTTTTTTTTTTTTTTTTTTTTTTTTTTTTTTTTTTTTTTTTTTTTTTTTTTTTTTT
>LBNU01008908.1:87435-116609 GCA_014162995.1 Artemisia annua
AATGTCTTATATAAATGCATTAGTAAGGTGATAACTAATAGACTTAAGGGGGTGTTAGGGAAGATTGTTCATGAGAATCAGAGTGCTTTCATTGCTGGGAGACAGATTACTGATAATATCTTGTTAGCACAGGAGTTACTATGGGGGTACAATAGAAAGCAAAAAGTTAAAAAGTGTGCTCTAAAAATTGACCTACAGAAAGCTTATGATACATTAGATTGGAATTTCTTAAGAAAACATTGGAATTATTTGGGTTTCATAGAACAATGGTTGGATGGATCATGACCTGTGTAACAACTACAAAATTCACTCTTAATGTCAATGGTGAGAGGATTGGATACTTCTGTGGGGGTAGAGGGTTAAGACAAGGTGATCGTATATCACCTTACTTATTCACAATGGCAATGGAGGTTTTTAATCTGCTTATGAATAAGAATATTAGGAATTCTGAGGATTTTACTTACCATCAGGGATGCAAAAAATTAAAAAATCACACATTTGGGGTTTGCTGATGATCTAATAGTCTTTAGTCATGGTGATTGCAACTCTGTTAAGGTAATTAAGAAGACTCTGGATGAATTTAGTCAGTTCTCTGGACTTAAAGTTAATATGCAAAAGAGCATTATATTATTTGGAGGTTTATATATTCCTGAACAAGTAAACATTGTGCAAATATTACCTTTCACAATAGGAAAGCTACCAGTTAGATACCTTGGAGTCCCATTGATAACTAAAAAGATAAGTGTAACTGAATGCAAGCCATTGGTTGAGAAGGTTAGAAGCAGAGTGCAAGATTGGAGAAATAGAACATTGTCTTATGCAGGGAGACTACAACTAATTGCATCAGTATTATCTTCTTTGCAAGTATACTGGGCATCTGTTTTCATCCTCAACACTGTGATTAAAGAAATTAACAAGTTGCTTAAAGGTTTTTTGTGGTGTCAAGGGGAGTTAACTAAGGGGAAAGCTAAAATATCATGGGACAATATTTGTAAGCCTAAAGACCAAGGTAGGTTGGGTATAAAAGATTTACAAGTGTGGAATGAGGTGTTGATTATGAAGCACTTGTGGCTGCTAAGAAAGATACATTGTGGGTTAAGTGGATAAATGTGGAGAAGCTTAAAGGAAGAAGTATATGGGAAGTTCAACAGGATAGTAATAGTAGTATTGGGTGGAATAATATTCTGAGGTTGAGAGAAAAAGTCAGAAAACATGTATACTACAAACTTGGTAATGGGAAAATACTTTTGCATGGTTTGATAAGCGGTGTGAAGTAGACCATTATGTGAATATATTTCTACAAGGGAAGTGTATAATGCAAGATTGCCAAATGACTATTCTGTGGAAAAATTGATCAATAATGGTAGGTGGGGCTGGCCTGAGGAGTGGTATGATAAGTACCCAATTTTGAGCAACATCCAAATACCAGTTCTGCATAATGAGGTTTCAGACAAAGCTATGTGGGTTACTAATTCTGGTAATAAAATTTAGTTTGCAACAAAATGGGTTTGGAAATATTTTTGTGGTACTGGAAATAATGTATTGTGGAAGGATGTGGTTTGGTTTTCACAGAATATACCTAGACATGCTTTTGTTCTATGGATGGCAATACAGGATAGGCTTATGACTCAAGATAGAATTGCTATCTGGAAACCAAATGATATTATGAGATGTGTATTTTGCAAACTCAATCAAGATTCTCATGAGCACTTATTCTTCAAATGCAAATATACAGAGAATGTATGGAATGAGATGCAGAAACTCATTGATAAAAAGTTCTCCTTCAATTGGCATAGAATAATTGATGAATTCTATCAGTTAAAAGCAAACAGAAGTATATGGAGTGTTCTTAGAAGATTAGTATTGGGAGCAACTGTGTACTTCATATGGCAAGAAAGGAACACAAGAATATTCNAATTATATTGTTAATTGCATCTTATTTATATTTTTTGTATTTATCTTCTACTTGTGTTGTGGATAAATATAAAATGTTACCTAATAAGAAAATAATCTTTTTTTTTTAAATATCTTATCTATATTTTTTTGTATTTATCTTCTACTTGTGTTATGGATAAATATAAAATGTTACTTAATAAGAAAATAATCTTTTTTTTTTTTTAAATAAAATTATTACTAAATAAGGTATGGTTCCAATTTTTTTGAAATGAAAAATTCCCAATAGGGGTTTTGTTTTATTATATAAAAGATTAAAGTTACGTACGCAATATGCATCCTTCACGAAGCCGAATTTACTTTTTCATAAAGAAACTATATATATCTACCCCATGCGAAAACAAATGGAAAAAATGGTTCTAATGGTAGGCGACAATAAACACAATATAACATCAAAAGTTCGAACGAAGTTGCCATGCAAATTCCTAGTGAACCAAACTTCACGCAATTTTCTCTGTTTACACCTTCTTGGAAATTTCCATTAGCATTTTTCTTCCAACATTATATAACTGTCTTCAAATTCATATGGCTTGTCACAAGTGTCTTTGTTTATGTATATATAGGTATCAACATTAGGTTATTCCATTCTTAAAATTTAGTAGAAGCTTAGTTATATCTTACCACTACAATGGAGTCTAATAAAGTTCCAAAATCTTTTGGATGTTTTCCTCAAAAGGGTCTCGTTTTAAGGCTAAGTAGCTTTCGTTCCAAGAGCAATAATACTTCGAACTCCACTTCTCCCACGTTAATGTCACCTAGATCCCCGAAACGAAAAACCAACAACAGAGAACAAGAGTTTAGATCAGTTTTTGCGCGTTTTGATGCTGACAATGATGGAAAGATTTCAGCTTTGGAGTTGCGCTCGTACTTTGGCTCCATTGGTGAGTACATGTCACACCAAGAGGCTCAGGGCGTGATCGATGATTTGGACACAGATGGCGATGGTTTTATTGATTTTCAAGATTTTATGAGGCTAATGAAGGTGAACAATGAAAAAGATGACGTGAAGGCGGCGTTTGAGATGTTTGAGTACGAGAAAGGGTGTGGACAGATTAGTCCAAAGAGCTTGCAAAAGACATTAAGTCGACTTGGCGATTCAAAAACTTATGATGAGTGTTTGCAAATGATTGAGATGTTTGATACTCATGGCAAAGGAGCTGTTGATTTCAATGAGTTTCAACAGATGATGACGGCTTAAATTGTAAAATTAAGTTGATCGTGTGTTAATAAATGGACGATAAAAATTTAATCAAAGTAGTGATTAAACTACGGACAAACAAATTGTTTATGATTCTGTTGTTATTTTAAAGATCAGTGCTAACTTAGACAACCTATAATATTTTACCGGGAAAACCCTTTATCCAAATAAATAACAACTATAACAAGATAACATCCCAAATTTAGATGGAGACCAGGCATTTAATTAGGTTACATCAGCAATAACTTAAGGGGTAGTACGTAATATTAGTCATCTGTATTAGATACACATGGCAGATAGGAAGGTTGCTTAGGAAGTTAGGATTAGTTAAAGATGCTTGGAGTGCAAGCAAGAATTTAGATATGCATGGCAGATCCGCAGATAGGATAGGAGGTGATTTTCTAAACCTACTAGAACTAGACTGAGTACGTATTCAGTCTTATTGATCTTGTATTCAGAGATAGATATATATTTTTTAATATTCAGAAATGATTTTCAGATTTCAGACATAAATCATCATAGTAAACAAAAGACCCTAAGAGATGTTAATCGACATTCCTTTAATTAGCTATATATGGGACATTAGGCTATTTGTTATGTGTATTCATTCTTCTTTGTACTCAGCATGTAATTTGGTTAATAAACAAGGCATGTGTGCTTTATGTTATTTTCTGTGTGTCGATTCTTGCCTAAAAACTCCTCAAGACCGAGTTTGCTACACTAGCTTCCAATTGTTAAATTTCTTCTAACAAGAAGTAACTTTATATACATCTTCTTACTTAAATGTTCGTTATTTTCAAAATGACTAGAATACAGAGAATCAGGTCAAAACCGCAATACCAATAAGCAGGAGTGACCATAAAGGAGCCAGAGTACACGCAAAAGACCACATGAACATCAATTCAGGTAAGTCGTTACATGACACACGTCGTGAGTCACAACCACATCATTTTCTCTCCTAGCACAGGACCCCAGATCCTATCACAATCAGTCCATGAAGTCACTTAAATGGTCAGTATATATACTCACAAACTAAAAGTTTTACTGGAATTATTTCATACTGGCCGGGTCGATTACCATAACTAAAAAGAATCAAATCAAACTTATTAAATTAGTGTATATTTTGTTGAATGACGTACACTGCGTGGTTTTGTCTTTCATTGGTACTGTATATCACTTGAAATGGGAGACCTAAAACTCATGACTAATTTTGTGCCTAACTTATGTGTCATTAGCTTATTGAGTTGTGAAGAAGTGAACCCGGTTGCTCCAACCAATGAATTATTGCCGCACACATTTAGGCATAAAATTAGACATGAATTTTAGGTCTCCAAATCACTTCACTTATTTATAATGGTAGACATATAATAAAACCTTATAAACTTTAATGACTTGGGCTACAAACGAGTTTGAGCCAACTGTTTGATTTTCTACTTTTTGTTTCCAGTTGGGTATAGATAATCAATGAGTACCGTGTATCACTTGAAATCATGTTATCACTTTCCAATAGAAACTATTCGACCCTATGTCTGGATTACACGAATATCTCTATGGGATAAGACCAAATGATGTTCTTGTTTAAATGATGTTCTTGTTTCAGGCACAAATCAAGAACATGTTCGCTTTCAAATGTTTATGTTTTTGTGTGTGTTTATGCAAGTGTTTTTCTCTATTTAAAGAGATGAAAATCTTATTCAAAACAAGAGTTGTAACTCGTAGTCAAAAGGAGTTATGAGCATTAATCGGCCAATTAATCTCATAACCTCCTCCATGAATTCTTTAGTGGTTACATGACCAATTATTACGGTCATTAACTCAATCTCGAAACCGCCCATTAATAGGTTAAGGGGGTTACAACTATTTTTCAAATGTTATCAGGTATTAGCAAGAGTACTTATCAGCATGCTCACCAAGTGTATACACGCTGATAAGTTATAACACATGTTGATTAATATCACACTTGCTGATCAAGACTGACTGGTGAGATACTTTCTGATGATACTTTCTGATGAATATATCAGCTTATTCATCAGCAAACCACAAAAATGAGCCAGGGAGGTCAGGGACTTAATGGGTGGTGTACACACTCAGCACCTCCAAACCCAATTCTAATTATAACCTGATCCCACAATTGCACTAAATTTTCAATAATCCTCCTTAATTTAGTACAATTCCTTTTGCATGTAAAATTAACATAAGCCAGTGCATAAATGAAGATATCTTGAAGATTGAATTTCCATCTTAGTACATTACATGTTCAAATACTCGAGAATCAGGGTGTTCTAAGAATTGAACCATTCAACTCATTTGAATACCTCAAGATAACATACACACAAAGTTTTCAAACACTTAAACGCTCCTAACACTATACAATCATGTGTCCATATCCAATTCACATATGTTGTAAAAGCCAAAAGTCCAAAGCTCCCTGAGGCGAAAAAACCCCAACATTCACATAGGTGGTTCATTTTTATTCATGCCCTTGCCAATCACTTTTTTTAAAAAAAGTTAACCATTAAGAGGTAAAGAGTTCAACCTCCCTTTCCAGCAGGTTCCGAGCACAACATTGGGATGATTGTAAAACATGTGCTCCAGTCTGCGGAATTCCTTATTGAACTCAGCTCCCTAGTTTCCTCATGAGGGAGTTGGGTGTCTTAGCATTCAATGACTAAGTTGGACTTTAAACGTATCCTTTTAGTAGACTTTAAAACTAAGTCTCTAGCTAATCCCTTCGTCAAGTGATCAACAAAGTTTTGTTGAGATCTAACAAAATCTATAGATACCACCTCATTCATGATAAGTTCACAAATCATGATATGCTTGACACCTAAGTATCTAGACTTTTCATTGTACGTCTGGCTATAATCCTTTGCCAATGTAGTTGCACTATCACAACGGATAGAAATGGGGACCATTGTTGCACTTTCAAAACCTTAGGGACCAGCCTTGCAATTTGACCAAAATTTAAGGACCAAAAATGCAATTTACTCTTTATAATATAATTATATTTATCGCTGCCATTGTGGGCGGGTATCCGAGTAATAATAGACAAGATATAAAAGATAATATAGAGCATTTTATTCCATGTCAATGTCATAATGCCATGTAACACCTAAAATGCCAACTATCACCATATGATCACAATCACTTTACTTTAGTGATTTATCAAACTCAAATCTCACCAAAAATCACGGCAACGATTCGTTTGTTACAAAAAATTCATGAAAAAACCTGTTCACCTATCTCATTATCTTTTATTCAATTTCTCACTTCTAAATTCATCACCAATTTCTTTTTTTTTTCTTAAAGGTAAATTCATTAAGAAGGAAGCCCAAAGGCAAGAGTACAATGAACAATGAACAAACAAAACAATGGCTATGGACAGATTCCAAGCTCATTACAACAACTCACAAGATAACTATGCAACCTACAAGACACATAATCCAACTATATAGCCAAGAGTACTCTGAATACATCAACTTGGACATTGAACTCAATCAGCATCACTGTGAAACATCACCATACTCAGAACTACATAGCAGACATATTCCTGTAGGAAGCAATATACAATTCAAAGACACTAATAACAGGAAACAATACAATGACAAAACATAATGTCTAGCAATAACAGAACCTAACAAAAACCATCAACAAAAAACTTAGTAAACCACTTCATCAACAATCCAATTACAGCAGCCATCGATATCAGCATAAACATAATCAGAGGTCCATCTTGAATCAACAATGATGACTCCCAACAGTAGCTCATGCCATAATACCACCAACCAGAATAACTCATATGGGAAGTGCCAGAGTAGCAGTTTAAGTGAACATGCCTCCTTAAAAACCTACCCACAGTAAAACCCATAGGGAAAAACCTAAGGGTAGGAAAAGAGTACATCATTCCTTTAAACCTCCCTATACAAAGTGATGTCAAGTCCAATCAATAGTTTGTACACATGAAATCATCAAAACTATTAGAAATATAAAAAGAACAAAGACTTGACCACCACTTATCCTGCACATTACAAATCACCCAACCATACCAGTAAAGAACAAAGTAGAAAATGCACCTTCTGCAATGAAACTCAGAAACCAGCATATATCCAACAATAAACCACTTACCTCTTACACCACTATCTCTATCACACTCATAAATCTCATTACACTTCCAAAATCCAGTTCCCTCATGAACCAAATTACCCCAAAAACTAGCCCAATGATTAGTCCTCATTAAAAACATTAATACCATTGAGTTCCTTAACAATTTCTTGATACTTCACATTCTTACTAATAGAAAAGTTCCAAATTTCAGAAGCTTTAATAACATCATTAGTACACTTCAGATTCATACCTCTAATCTTCATTCTCACTGTTTCCACAACATGATCAAACAGCACATCAACATCTCATCCTTTTGCTGATGATACCTCATATTTCTCTCCTGACAAACAAAATATACGGAAGCCCCAAAAACTAATTTTTGAATGATACTCCATATCTTGTTACCAGCAGGTCTATTAGAAATACTAGAGATGATACTAGCCCAATTATTACTAAGATTATCTAATTAAGCCATAGGTTTGAGTCTCTCCCACAGTCTTCTAGAAAACACACAAGTAAAAAACAGATGACTATGGGATTCATTCTCCACCTTACATAGAGAACACGTCATATCAACACCACACCCCCATTTAGCTAATCTATCTCTGGTTTTAAGCCTACCCTTAATAGCAACCCAAGTAATGAATGCATGCCTAGGTATACATTGAGAGAACCATATATGTTTATACCACATAACCTTAGGATACTCAATTCTAGTAGCTTTCCAAACTTCACTAGCACAAAACCTCCTCTCCTTACCCTTCTTATTATACCAAACAATCTTATCATCAATATCATTATTAATGGCAGGAACAGGCACATTAATCACCTCATCAAACCTACCTTCCCATTGCCTAGGCGACATCCAATTCCCATCAACAATTATATCACATACCCTAGCATTAAGACTAAACCCCGTCTGGACAATTAAACCATGGTCAATAAGTTTACTTAACGGGCCATTCATGTGCAATTTATCAAACCACACACTGCAGTTTTTACCATTACCAATTTTCACATTAACAAAATCTTTAATCGTGTCTCTAAGCTTTAAAATCTGCTTCCAACACCAAGACTGACCAATTTTCATATCAATATCCCACACATTTCTACCCTTAAGCTTGTGCATCTTAACCCAGTTCACCCATATAGAATTTTTATTACTAACAATGCTCCAAAGGTGTTTAGCCATTAAAGCAATATTTCAGTCATGTAACAGTCTAAGCCCTAACCCACCCTGGGACTTAGGTTTGCAGACCTCCATCTAGCTAACACTCACTTTACCACTAGCATTATTACCACTAGCCTATAAAAACCTCTTACAAAGACTGTCAATAGTGTTACAAACCAATTTAGGAAGCATAAACATAGTGCACCAATATACCTGAAGCGAAGATAACACAGAAGATATCAATTGAAGCCTACCAGCAAATGAGAGATACTTATTCTTCCAGTCATTAATTCTATTTTGCACAACCTCAACTAAGACCCTACAGTCCCCATAACTAATTTTCTTAGACACCAAAGGAACTCCTAGGTACCTAATGGGCAGAACACCTTCTCTAAATGGCATAACAAGTCTAATATCATCTTTCACCTCATCAGGAATATTACAAAAAAAATGCTTCACTTTTGTTCATACTAGGATATAGACCTGATGTCATACTAAACTCATCAAGACCTCTCCTTAATATAGATGCAGACATTAAATCCCCATGACACAGCATAAGCAAATCATCAGCAAAGCATAGATTAGTAATCTTCAACTTATTACAGCCCGTATGATATTTAAATCTCTTATCAAGCCTCACCTGTCTCTTAATCATCAAATTAAGCACCTCCATAACAAGAGTAAAAAGGTAAGGGGACATCGGATCACCCTGCCTTAAACCTCTCTTAGATATAAAGAAACCATGAGCTTCACCACTAACACAAACAGAGAAAGAGGCACTAGTAACACACACCATGATCCAATGCATCATGACTGGATGAATACCAAATTCCCTAAGACATGCTTCAAGAAACTTCCAGTTCACCGTATCATAAGCCTTTTGAATATCTATCTTAAACGCACAATTCCTAGTTCTATGGCTTCTATTATACCCCATCATGAACTCCTGAGCAAGTAAGATATTGTCACTAATAAGCCTACCAGGAATAAATGCGCTTTGATTAGCATCAACAAGCTCATTAAGTACACCCTTTAATCTATTAGTGATAACCTTACTAATCCCCTTATACAAACATTACAACACGAGATGGGCCTATAGTCAGTAACTCTAGCAAGGGTTTTAATTTTAGGAACAAGACAAATCATGGTAGTGTTAAACTCACCAAACATATTTCCACTAGTGAAAAATTCTTTCACAGCATCACAAACATCTGCCCCAACAATATTCCATGCCGCCTTGAAAAACTTTGATGAGAACCCATCCGGGCCAGACGCTTTATTATCATCAATACTAAAAATAGCATCTTTGATTTCCTCATTGGTGACAGGCCTAATCATGTCAACCGATAACTCCACTTCAAGCTTTTTCTCAAAAAGACTATCAGCATCATCAATATCATAAACCTGATCTTCAGTACCTAAAAACGTCTGAAAATGGGACACAAACAAGTTAGTAGCATCCATTCCATGACAAGCCTTCCCCTCATCATTATAAACCACATCAATCCTGTTTCTACTAACTCTACCCTTCACAACTGTGTGGAAATAAGCACTATTAAAGTCCCTCTCCTTAAGCCATTGTATCTTTGACTTCTACTTTAAAACGTTTTCCTCATCAATCACAGCCTCTCTAAAAGCATGAGCATAAATCATTTCTTCTTCCCTTAAATCAGCATTTCAGGATCCTTATCTAAACTAATTTGAACCCTGGTCAATTCGGTTCTAATAGCCTCAACTCTATCAAAAACATTACCACTTCTCTTATTCATATCTCTAAGGTGCTTTTTCATATTCTTGAATCTCTTAACCAATCTAAACATAACATGCCCAAAAACTTCCACATCCCAATTATCTTTAACAATACCATTAAACTCCTTCTTATCAGCCAGGAAGTTCATGAATCTAAAAGCTTTAGCTTTCAACACACATAAATCAGGAAAAGTTAAAACCACTGGACTATGGTCAGGAGACATGTACAGCATAAAATTAGCATAACTAGTAGGAAAAACATCAATAAACTTGCTATTTCCCATCACCCTATCCAACTTCTTCAAAATACCAAACACTGGATTTCTCATCTTTTGAATCCACGTGTAGTACATTCCACACATATTCAGATCCTCAATGCCCAAATCATTAACACAGTCTCTAAAATCTTGCATACCATCACCTCTCACATTTAGCCCATTGGAATGCTCACAACTTTTCAAAATAACATTGAAATCTCCCAATAAAATCCAAGGTTTACCTCTAAACAACTGCTTATGATCAATCAAGTTACGCCACAGGTTTTTCCTATTACTAGGTGTATTCTCCCCATAAATCACAGAAATAATCATCATCTTATTATCCTTAATCATTTTAACCTCAAAATGCATACATTGATCACTTTGAGTAATTAACCTAGCATTCATAACCAAAGGGTCCCAACCCACAGCAATCCTACACCCTTTAGCACTATCCACAGAATTAGAAACCCACTCCCAAATATCAAACACATCCCCACAAACTTTATTGAAAAACTTCTTTCTAAGTTGAGTCTTAATAATTCCAATAAAACTAACTGAATTCTCCCTAATAAATTTCTTAACTTCAGTTTCTTTAAGAGTATTACACATACCTTTAACATTCCACGATGCAATTCTAACAATCATTTAAATAACAATAGGGGGTGCAGAAATATCCTGCATTTGACTAACCTGACAATTACCCTCATTCGATATCATATCTTGGGCCAAAAATTGAGCAGCACCAGATTTATCCTCAAACACCTCATCACCCACATTCTGACTAAACTCCGCCTTAATATGTTCCTCCATCTTACAGTACGCCTTTTCACCAATCTTTGTCTTGTAGAACTCTTTCATTGCATCAGTCTAGGTTTCCCACTCATAAATAGTAAACACCTCACCTGTTGTAAAGAAGCATTCAACTTCAGTCAATTGTTTGTCCACAATCATTTTATTAAATCCAAAGCCTCCTTATAAACTTCATCATAGACTTTAGCGTACACTTGATTTTCAATCAACCCTTGAGCCAGCAATCCAGATTTATCAATACTATCAGTCTTTCTTTTAGATGCCATAACAATACTCTCACTGCAATGTTTAATAGTTTTATCCAAGTTTTTAATCTTGGCTTTCAACATATCAACACTTCCTTTCTTCACAAATCTCTCCATTTTCTTCTTATAATACTCCATTAAATCACTTGGCCACTTCTTCTTTTCTTCCATACTAATAAATAACCCCTTCATACAAGCCTCATCAATTCTTTCCTTCATCACTTCCCATTCCAAGTTCTCCTCCATAACAGTTTCATTGACCAGAGTAGAATATTTATTAACAGAGTGATCTACACCATCATTGACATTAACCTTAGCATTCCCATCACTTTCCATAGTACCTTTACCATTCTTGCTTTGACCTGATGCCTTTATGTTCTCATTCCTAACTTCACTAGATTTCTTAACCGGAGTATACTGATATTGAGCATTCCTATTAATTCTTTGACTTCCAATACCTCTACCCTGCATATCTCCTCTGCCCCTCTCATTATAACCTCCTCTGCTATTGGAACTCTCACCCACAAAATACCTCTGCTCACCATAACCACTACTAACACCATCATTTCTCGTGAACCTTTTGTAGTTAACTGACTGCCACTCATTACCACTATTATTAGATTTCAAGACATCACCCTGCTTAGGAACATTAACCTCATCTCTAACAGTCTTCTCAGCATCAGTAAGGACCCTTTTAGTACATTTCTCATACGCATGACCAAACACTCTGCAATGTGAAAAAATTGGAGGTTTCCAGGGGTATTCAACTTTAAGTTCCATTGACTTACCCAAAGACTTGTAACAAACAGCAACACTATCAATAAGACCACTAGAAGCTTCAATCTCAATTAATACTGTCGGAAACCCTGCCCTACCATATCCATTCTCACACATCTCAGTTGTGATCCTATCTATAATGATAGGATTACCAATACTACTCGCTATTCGAGTTATTCCCTCTGAATTCCAAGCCTCCAATGGAACATTCATGATCTTCACCCAAATGGGAACTTTTGTAGGCTCTGGTTTATCCATACAGCTACCCGCCTCCCACTTCTGAACAAACAGAGGCTTACCATCCACCAAACATG
This sequence comes from Artemisia annua, assembly GCA_014162995.1. Taxonomy (NCBI): domain Eukaryota; kingdom Viridiplantae; phylum Streptophyta; class Magnoliopsida; order Asterales; family Asteraceae; genus Artemisia; species Artemisia annua. The sequence continues at coordinate 100,017 of LBNU01008908.1, forward strand.
GACCATTCTCTAACACATATCTCATACCCTCCTCAGACTTGAATTTAAGAAAATATAAGCCATTTTCATTTAAAATAACCTCATCAAAATGATAACTCCTCCACATTCTTCTAAGATGCCCTGAAATTTCCCAGTAAGGCATTCTCATACCCACAAAATATCCAACTAAGGTCATCCCCCATTTCTTACTTCCCTCTTCAACAACAGGATCTAAATCAACAAATTTCTTCCCATATTCATTAACAATTACAGGATACAACTTCAACTTGTTATTAAGACTCTCATTCTTACCTTGTAAAGCCTTAGCAAAATACCTACTCTTATCTGTAGCACCATTATCTTCCATTCTAACATCATTCGTCTCACCCCCATCATCAACATCACTATTCCCCTTATTACCAACATTCATACCCAAACTACTAGCCTCTTTAGTATCACTACCCAATGAAGGCCACTTTTCAACCTTATTAAAAGAGAAAGCAGCATTCACCTTACTTCCACCATCATTTAAAACCTCACCTCTTTTCAAAATCCTAGGGCTAAGACTAGGACTAACACTAGCATTTTGAGTAGAATTATCACTAGCAGTTTTAGACTCTTTACCCAGCTTATCACAATCATTATTAACCATGTTATAATCACTAGACTCACAAGCAACAGAATGATTAACATGACCCCCAGCATTAGACACAGAACTACTAGCAGTCACATTAGAATTACTATTAACCATACCTTCACCAATATCATCATGAAATTCCCTCTTAGAAACTGAATCACCACAGCTCCTTGAGTCAACAGAGTAAGCATCAACACTCGAAGCTACATCCCCATCAAACTCTTCCTCAGCAACACCACTACCCTCACCAAACTCAACCCCATCCATACCATCAACAGACTTACTACCTTTCTTACCCAGCTTCCCAGTATTCTTATTAAAGCTAACAGTCTTCGCAGCAACCCTAGCTTGCCTAGCCTTATTCTTTAAAGCACTATTGTGACTTCTAGACGATTTCCTTTGACTCATGAGGTCATCTGGTTCCTTTGGTGGAGGAACCAAATTAGGGTTTGAATCATCATGAGTACTCATGGTTGGATTAGTGTTTTCAGAAGATGGATTCATTGATTAATAACATGCTAACCCAGAAAAGAGAAATGGAAAAATGAAATTGGGGGAAAAACGGCTAAAAAGAAGTTATCCAATGAAACAGTAAATCCCACTAAGGAAATATAAAATTTGTATAGAACTGTAAGATCTCTATAAATACTATCCAAATCCGAACACCATAGTGAAAATCATTGTATAAAATTAATTAAAATGACAAAATACAGTATAAAATTGCTTAGGGTTTTTATTTTACTAGAGAGAGAAAAAGTATGATAGTATGATTTTTGCATTTCATCACCAATTTCTATATGGTATTTTAATTGAAAATTTTTAAGTGAAATTCAAAAATCCACACAAATATCCAACTGTTTCATCCACCGAAAAAGTTCCACAGGCTTCAGAATCATCTTCGGAGGTAATCTATTGTTTAATTTGTTCGGATTGAATTAAATTAGGTTAGTTGGTCAATTTTGATGTATGACGATTTAAGGATTAATTTAGTTTGCAATTATGAATTTTAATTTTTAATTATAGTTTTAAAATCAATCATGCCTCGATATGAGGTGACTATATCACCCTCTATTGACACTTTTGATTTCAAATTTTTGTTTTTATGAAATTCATATCTTTTAAATGACTTATTTTTAATGGAGTTAATTGCATTTTTTGTCCCTGTAGTATTGCCAAATTGCAGATTCGTTCCCATGGTTCGATCCTTCCCAGACCTGCTAGCTCTGTCTGCCACGGGTTAGCGACATAAAGTGTGAATAAAGGTTCATCGGGACATTTTGGTCCCTAAAAGTTTGAAAGTGCACAAGACGTCCCCATTTCCAAGTTTCCGTTGCATTTTGGGTCCCTAGGCCCACACGTCGTTACTGCTGCTCCGTTAGTCAACCCATGTGCGTTGCACACGAGGGTTTTTTTTTTTTTTTTTTTTTTTTTTTTTTTTTTTTTTTTTTTTTTTTTTTTTTTCTTTTCAGCCACTAAAATACACGGACCCCTTTTATACCCCGACCCGACCCTACAAAATCTAATTTTTAATACAAACCCACCCACACAACCCCACAAAATCTAACTTTACCTTTTTCTAAACCCTAATTTTCTAACCTAAACAAAATCCTAAATGTTCTAGAGCCTTGCAAAAATCGTCCCTTAAGATTGACATTGTAAAATGGTTAGGGAAGTTCAAGTTTGGTGTTTTCGACCTGATTATGCAATTAACACTTAAGATCCATATGTTGTTTAAGGTAAGAAGTTGTAATTTTGTAAATCTTTTTTTTGTTGATATTTGATTAGCTTAAATTTTGACAATGTTGTTTTGTTTGTTAAACAGCCGATTATCCCAACATCTTTTCAATGAAGGTGCACCATGGTGGAATTTTCACAAGCATACCTAATAGGAAGCATGTAAATTGGCAAGGTACAATTTGTAGATTTTGTAGATAGTGAACACTTTACGGTTGAGGTGGTTTATAACATTGTAAAAATGTTAAAATATGATCCACGCCAACTTATATTCTATCACTTCAGACAAGCAAAGAAAAACTTAGAGTGGGGACTTAGAGCATTGGCTAGTGATGATGATATTATGAGCTTGATTAGTTATGTTTCAAAGCATAAGGTTATAGAAGTTTACATTGAACACAATGAGACCAGAGTTGAGTCATTTTATAAGCCTTTATTTAGGAAAGGTATGGATATTAAGGAGGTAGATGATACAAATGAAATAGTTGATTGGGATGAAGATAATATTGTGAAGAAATCAGTGCCTCGATCTAGTAAGCTATTGGCCATTGAGTGGTTAAATAAGCATGTTCATAGAGATGTAGATATGGAAGAGCAGGTTAATACAGTTGTGGCTATGGATAATGAGTAGGTTGATACAGTTGTGGCTATGGATAATGAGCTGGTTAGTACACCTGTGGATGGTATGGATAATGAGCTAGATATGGATAACTTCATTGATAGTGATAATGAGCAGGTTATGGATAATTCATTGATAGTGATAATGAGCAAGGTAACAATAATGTGGATAATGAGCATGGTAAGGGTAATGTGGATCATGAGCAGGGTAGTGATCATGAGCAGGGTAGTGATCATGTTGATAATGAGCATGGTAGGGAACATGTGGATAGTGAGCAGGATATAGTAGATGAGGAACACATCATAAAGGAAGTAGAGGTTAATATGGATGGCTTTAGGTCTTTGAACACTATGACTATATGACTCGAATGTGTTTAACTGTGGCACTTTATCATGTTTCTGTATGACTTTATGGATGTTATGTCTTTTGAGTTTATGCATGTTATGACTAATGGCACTTTAGATGTCTTTTGTGTTTGCAGTTTTGTTTGACACGTATGCAGTTAACTCTTGTTAATACATATGCAATTTTGGCATTCACAACCAACATCAAGTATGCAGTTTATGAGTGTTAATACATATGCACTTTTGGCATGCACTTTTGCACACATTGGTTTAACACTTGCACAATTGTTTAACACAACATTCTTCATTGAAATACAAAAGCTAATACAAAATGAGCAAATTAACCATTACATATTTTGGTCAATTCTTTCAAGTCAAACTAAAAACCTGCATATACAGATACACTAAAAAGATGATCAAACTGCAAATCAACAATTTCTTCAATCTTCCATTTTTAGCAACCAATGCATTGTTTGGTTGTTCAAGATCATTTCGGGTCGTTAGCAAACTAGGAATAATGGTCACTGCTCGATCACACATTGGTGGATCAAACTAATCAAAAAAACCCACAATCATCCTACAATCAATCATTGTTTCAATTATTCACTGTTAAAAAAAGATGAAAAAATCAATGAAATGAAAACTTACAAGTTTTGGGCAACAGCAAAAACAACGACCAGGGTTCAATGGAGTCCATGATGTGCGAATTCTTGCACGCAAACCACAGTGACAATATACCATTTTTGTGAAAGAAACAATTAGGGTTAGGGTTTATTTTTTAATGGGGTATTGAGATTGATTTGGGGGAAAGATTTAATGGGGTGGGGTGATTATTTATATAAAAAAATAGATTTTGGGGGTCAGTGTATTTTNGGGTTGACTAACCTAGCAGCAGTAGCGACGGGCCCAGGGACCAAAATGCAACGGAAACTTGAAAATGGGTCATCTGGTGCACTTTCAAAGTTTTAGAGACCAAATCTGCAATTTGGCCATACCACATGGACCAAAAATGCAATTAACTTTTTAATGGCTTATGAAGCCTAGTTTCTCAGTTTATGTTATGCTTCTAATAATAGACTTCTATAAAATGGGTGCACTATAAGAAAGTATATGTTTGATATAATGTCTTAGTAAACTTAACAACGTACATTGTTTTGTGGTAAACACTTTGCACGTTAGGACGCGATTAATGAAGCTTTTTGCTATGTTGATATTGATACATCTGACCGCAATAGTATAAAAAAGTGTTTAAGTTGTGTCCCTTATTTTTTCCAGTAATTCAAATATGGATATTGTAAAAAGATGGTGGAAAGTTGTTTACTCGAGGAATTATGAATTGTAGTTTATGGTTTAATTTCTTACTAAACATGTACGTTGTTAAGGGTGTTTGCCATTTCCAACTTAAATGTGTAGTTGCTATCTGCTACAACAAAAAATATGCAAAAGCTTAGATCTAAAGGCAAGTTCATCATTGTTGTCTTGTCCTAATATTTTGATTTAAACATATGCGATCTCTGTGTGACATTAAAAATACATAAATTTAGCAAATCTATTGCAGTTGGATCTTTATTACTCATACGTATAACTCGGTTATGTTTTTGGTGTTGTGTGGCTGTATACATATAGACACGCCAAAAGGAATCGACAGAAACGTTGTGCTTTTGTTGGTAGACCTACGACATGCGCGACAAAGGTGCTTCTTTATCCTTCTTTTAGGCTAATGTTAATTGTATTTCGTAGGGAGTGATGAGAGATGGCAAACAATATGGTTTACGAGATCAAACCAAAATGTTTCTTTTGTTGGAAAAGTGGTTTTGCAAAATAAGTTTTTGCAATTTTTGGACACTATTTAATATATGTATATATTATATATATTTATATTTCTTGGTAGCTTTGCGTTCTCCTTGAAGAGAGCTTCGCAACCCGAATGCTCAAGCTCAATATCATATGGGTTGTGTTCTACCAACGAGCAGCCAGGAGCCTAAAGAAAGCACTGAGAAAGAGATAAGTGTTCCTTATAGGTTCGTATATATATACTGTGGCGCTATATGATCTTTAGCTATAGGTCTCGTGTGCTTGCTATAGAAAGTACATATACGAGTCACGAGTAAGAGGAAGTAGTAACAGCCGATGGATGTTCATATTTGAGTATTTGCTGACGGAATGCCTCACATCAAGGTGACAGGATTCGAACCTATGGCCCTCTGGACGAGCTAATGTATGTCCAAAATGGAGAAAATATGAATGAGATATCGTGTGTAACACCCCAAACCGAAAAGGGCTAAAGTGTAACATTATGGAGTCAAATCAGAACACAAGTGAAACGGAGATACATTTCTAATACAAAGTTTACAAAGGGTTACAAAGGGAAACTAAAAAAAGTACAAGATACAAAAGGGGCAACAAAAATATACTAAGCCCAAACATAAAAGCTTCTAGTCATCTCTAAGTCCAGCAAGTAGCTAACAGGGTGAAGCCTTCTAAGCCCAAAAGTAAAATCTCTCCATCCATAACCAGCTTCCTACTAAACCTGCCGCAGGAGAAAAGAAATGCGGCTGAGCTTACAAAGCTCAGTGAACAGATATGTACAGATAACAAAGCAAAAATAGAGAAATGATACGAATGCAAAACAATAAATAGAGTCAAGAGAATCATAAGAAGTACAAGGTAAAGGAGTAGGATAAATGGTTAAGGTATAAGGTAAGTGTATGTGTCAGTATATTTACCCCAGGACACACAAATATCCAAACAAACCATATCACATCTTCGTAATCAATGTATTCGGAGGGGAGTCCTCGGAATACCAAATGTAGTAAGAGGGGAGTCCTCAAGTAATCCATGGAGTAGCTAGCTCCCAAAATGTGAAGGGACTGCATGCACGCATGTCCAATCACCACACAAATATAATATATCCAATCCATATATCCACACAAATATCGCACAAAACTAGGATGCATCCATACGCCCCTGCAAACAAATCATAATGGCCAAACATATATATTCTTGAGCTCATAATCATATAACAAAAAGGGACGTGTGGTACATCTCTCCAACCACACTAGAGTCATAACATTGGTGCATCAATGCTACGGGGTCATGGACCCCCATAACTGGGAACAAAATAATAATGTCTGGGTAAATACTGAAGGGTCAAAGGTAACCAGAGTTCAAATCAATGTCAATATCCATATCATGGTCAAATAATCAAGGTTCAAATCCAAAGTTCAATATCAAGGTTCCTGTAGTATAAGTGTCAATGTCAAAGGTTCCAATCAATAAGGTTCGATATCACAAGATCCAAAATCCCATGGTTCATAGTCAAAGGGTCATAATGAAAGTTTAAAGCAATAGTTCAATTTAACAGGTTCATATCAATTGTTTTAAAAAGGTTCGTAGTACAATCCAATTAAAAGGTTTATAACAAAGGTTCATTTAGAAAGAAATCTTCCAAAAGACAGCCTTTATAAAAGTAATCTTTAATGAAGGGTTTCTTAAAATATCCTTTAAAAGTAGTCTTTATGAAATTATAAAATCACATATAAAAGTGGTCTTAAATCATATTAGAAGTGTTGTTATAAAATAGTTTCACCTTTAAACATTCCCATATCATAATTAAGAAAAGGTCTTCACATCCTGTNTTGTTTTAAAAAGGTTCGTAGTACAATCCAATTAAAAGGTTTATAACAAAGGTTCATTTAGAAAGAAATCTTCCAAAAGACAGCCTTTATAAAAGTAATCTTTAATGAAGGGTTTCTTAAAATATCCTTTAAAAGTAGTCTTTATGAAATTATAAAATCACATATAAAAGTGGTCTTAAATCATATTAGAAGTGTTGTTATAAAATAGTTTCACCTTTAAACATTCCCATATCATAATTAAGAAAAGGTCTTCACATCCTGTTAATATATCCTAAAAGAACCTTCAAAGTTTTAAAAGGTCCAAATGCTAAGGTTACAAAAGGTTAACGAACGGGTTATGTCAACATCACCATGAGGGTTTCAACGAATACCAATAGAATCACAATACCAACGAAGCACATCAACCTCAGAGCCAAAGTATAAAGGTTCACACATATCAAAGGTTCAAATATCAGTGGCGGCTCAATATTAAGGGTTCAAATATCACAAGATTGATCAAATAGGAAAGCCTAACATAAAGGCTCAGAATCAGATGACAAGATCAATCAATGCAATCAAAGAGAAGAAAGACAAGTCATACGAAACCTTTACTAAAAAGGTCAGAATATCTGTATCTTATTCAACCGCAAAAGCAAACAAAGATAGATGGATCACAAGACACAGAATCACTCCCGCTTCACGGAACCTATACGAATTAAATACCAAGTATTACTTTAAGTCCAAATGAATTAGGTTACTCATCTTAGTATGCTTTCCCCTTTTTAGTAACTTTCTATTTTTAGTAACTTGCCAATTATAGTAACCTTCCTGAATTAGTAATTTAATACTTTAAGGTTATTATTGACGATTAAATAATATTTATGGTTTAAAATGACCAATATAATAAGCTAGGGTTAGTTATGACAATTTAATAAGGTTTAGGGTCAATATATAGATTATCAAAAATTAAATGTTAAAAATGTCAAGTAAAATTATTTTAAAGTTTATACTCAAATTTTATATTAGGATGATAATTTTAGACCCAGTCGCTCATAATTTAATAACCTACTCTCAACATTAATCTTAGACCGCGACGACTAAAATATGTTATAATCACAAACCATGACCATAATCTCTATATATACATACATATATTAAACGCATGCACACACACCATATACATGCATCATACATTCACACTACAATCCAAGATCAGAACTAACCTATTGAATTATGCATTCTTAATTATCATTTAACGCACCCAATATTCACATACATGCATACACCATGAATTTCACACGCAACACATACATTGACTCATGCTTTATCTCAGATTCGAAGGAAACAATGATCAATATACAAACATCCTTTAGCTCGTGTTTAGGTCGAGTTATAACATGTTGATGTCGTGTTTTAGATATCAAAACCTTACGTAAATAATATAGGTTAACAAAAATGTGTTAGGTCGAATGGAATAAGGTTTATTTCATGATTTTATGTGACCAAGTATTATCATTTTATGTGTGTCCATTTCGTTCATATATATACGATCCATATAGCTTTTAATTGATCTTTTAAACGTGAACAAGAGATTTAAATGAAGAAGAATCGAACAAGGAATGATATCATTACCCTCGAAGCGTGATCAAAAGGAAGGAAACAAGAAGGACCATGATCAGAACCAAATACCGAATCGAGCAACCCAACACCTCGAACCAAAATGATACCACGTCCACAGCACCCCTCGAACCAGAAATAAAACCCAAGTACGAATTTCCAGCAACTCTCCCACGACCACGAGCTTACAAAATCCACGAATTAACCTCCTTTGTACTACCTTGATCGACAGAAATGGTAGAGAAAGGAATAGCCGCTGTTTTCTTTTGGTCTTAGAGTTTTAGTTTGTTGTGAAGTTTTGCTAAAATAGAATGGGTGTGATACGTTCAAAATGTGACACAAATGGATGATGTGTGTGTTATAATATGCTGTTTTGTCGAATGAAAGAAAGGGAGAGGGAGCCGAATATATCAAGGAATAATGGAGCATGGTTCTACTTTTAGAAACAAGTAAATACTGTTTTTATTTGCTTGGATGTGATTGGCGTGATTTTGGAAGGTAAATGGAAGACCAAATCAGATTACTCAAGCACGAACCTATACCATTTTTAGCACCATTCGATTGAATCCAAAACAAAAAGGAAATCAGTCCCATGACATATTTAACGTGTGAGGATGTTGGAAAATAAATGTGTACATTTTATTTTAACATAAGCTTGAATCCAAAACAAAAAGGAAATCAGCCCCATGACATATTTAACGTGTGAGGATGTTGGAAAATAAATGTGTACATTTTATTTTAACATAAGCTTTATTAATCGTGATGTATATTGCTCGAATATTAAGGTTTTAAATTACATAGGTTAAAATATAGGAAAATGATTGAAGGGCTTAAATGTGTGCCTAATTTTATGCCTAAAGTGATGTGGAAGTGTTTTATTGGTTAATGACGAAGTGGGTCCATCCGGTATCACCAATAGAATGATGCCACATAAGATTAGGCATATAATTAGGCACACGAATTAGACATGCCAATCAATGCTCTAAAATATATTGCAACGTCTTGGATTATTATTCGCCTTTTCATAATTTGAAAAATTAGAGGGTAATTTGGGAATTTAGCATGTTTAAGATTTTCGAGTTTTACATCGTGTCTCTAAGAGAGGCACTTGAAACACAAAAATATGGAAAATAAAAGTATCCCACATCGCCTAGAAAAGGAAGTGGAGAGTGGTTTATATAGAAGTCTTGATATTTGAAATCAAATTCCTTTAGGTGAGCTATGCTCCCACACCTACGTGCGCACGCGCAGGGGGGGTGGCGTGCAGATTTCTGGGCCAAAATGGGTTCATTTTATTTTACTTATCGTTCATAGAGTCTGTCTTCTGTTATTTATTTTGTAATCTGATTTTATTAATAAAAGTGTGCATGGTTCCTTACATCTTTTGTGCATAAATTTTTTTTTTTTTTTTTTTTTGCATTAAGAAAAAGGTATAAAAAATTTACATTTTTTTATGTACCAACATCCTCGATATTCGGGTTAAATTTCAGAATTTTTAGAGAAGGTTTTTACTTTTTTGAAGTCATTTTATTGTTTCATACCCCTTTTTACTGCACAAAAAAAAAACATATATTTGTTTTTTTATTAGATCTTTTTCGTGTGTGCGTGCGCGCATGAAGTTGAAGTGCGGAGGACATTATTGAAGACAAATTTTCATTGAAAATACATGTAAAAAAGTATATTTCTTCTATCCTTCAAATTTGATTATCTACGAAGGATATGGTTGGAGAAGTTCGAATTCTTTATGATTTTTCAAATTAAAAATTACGTGTAGAGTTATTGCTTATTTTTCTTTGGGCCTCATTCTGGGCCTAGCTCATCTTAGTGTGTTTGATTTTTTTGGACTTAGGCCTTGGCCGACTACACTGTGTAAAAGCTCCAAGACTAAAGACGGCCGTTTCAAAACATACCATTTGATTTTTTTTTATGCACATGAAACTGTCAATATGCAGACCATTTCAACGGCTAAGTTAGCAAGTCCAATTATCCGGGAATCAGTACATCATATTCTTCGGTGAGACTTCTTCTAAGGACTCGATGACCACATTCAAACGGTTTAAGGTTTACAGTTTTAACATTAGTAATTCTGCATTTAGTACGCAAGTATGAGATTTGAACTCGGAACCCTCATACCAAATAGGAGTGTAAACATGAGGCTCGTTTGTTACAAGAGCCCGAGCTCGAGAGTCAGACATGGAGCTTGATTAAGCTCACGAGCCTAAACGAGCATGTACGTATAAGTATATAAAGTACAATGGTTTTCTATGTTTCACGTTATATAATATTATTACGAATATTATACTACATCTACCAATTAGCAAGTATCTCTCACTGTCAATTATCACAATCTCGTAAAGTATTGACTACCGTTTTAGTATTGTCATTGCATTGTGATGCGCATGTACTTGACATTTTAATATGAAATAGTGTGTGATTAAGTTATTCTTTAAAATTCTCATCATGTATAAAATCATTATATCGCGAAAAACATGTGATCGAGGAATATCGCTTGCCAAAATTTGATTACAGAATACCCGTCGGCGTAACACGCGAAACCCTGCTACTATATATTAATTACATAATTTTGTTTTTAGATTTTGGCTTTTAGAAAAATAAGATATCGAATTTAGTTCATAAACACCGTGCTAGAGTTGAGCTCGAGCCTAAAAAATAACTCGCGAGCCGTACTCAAATTTTACATATAAGGCTGAAATGAACCGAGCTGAGCTCGAACTTTTATAGTGTAAACGAACCGAGCTTGAATTTTTCCGAGCTCAAACTCAGGTCGGCTCGTTTTGCACCCTTATTTATTACTAAATAATGACCTTAACCAACCATTTGCCGACTTTTAATATTATTGTTAGGGTATCATTATGTCCCTTTCACTACCTTTTTGGTTTAGTAGCTGCCTCTAATTTTTAATTCTTGCGGAGTGCAAATTTCTGCATATTACATCACCTTTTTCGTTTTATTTAATGGGAACAGCCAAGGATCTTAGTTGGTAGTAGCTCATATTCATTTAGTCAACAAAACATGATTGAATTTAGCAACTACTTATGTTTAATCATTTGGCAAAAGGTTTCAAACATCAGCTATCTAGTAACCAAAACAAAAACATTTTAAACATGAACATGTTCCATTTCAAGTTCATGCTGGTTCTTCTTTTTTTCACTATCAAATCTCGTGGGCAACAAATGTATATAGGAAACCTTGCTCTAGACTGTAACAACACCGACGTAACTGGACCGTCCCCTGCATTTCTTTACACATGCAATGGCATGCAACCGTCTTGTTCAAGCTTCCTTATATTCAGAACTCAGCCTCTTTACAACACGGTCATGACCATCTCAAACCTCATGACAATAGACCATACGAGCCTAGCTCATATTAACAATATCACGGATTCCAATAAAATCTTGCCTCTAAACAAAGAGCTCATCATTCCAGTTACCTGTTCTTGTTCTGGTGAGTACTATCAGGCTAACACATCTTTTGTTATTCCCACTGACGATGACACATATTACACTATAGCCAATTACACGTACCAAGGTCTAACCACTTGTAGTTCGCTCCTAAGAAGAAATGTTTATGACCCATTAAACCTGCACCCTGGTCAGAAACTTCAGGTGCCACTTAGATGCGCGTGTCCTACGGTTAGTCAAACTACTGAGGGAACCAAGTATCTATTGACATACTTGATTACTTGGAAAGATTCAATCAAAAAACTTAGTGAAAGATTTAAGGTAAAAGGTCAAGATTTAGCTTTAGCAAATGGGTTATCTTCTGTAGACGATAATAACATTTATCCGTTTACAACTCTTCTTGTTCCTCTTTCTGCTGAACCGTCAAAGTCTATGACAAGAACACTTGACCAAAAGTCAAGTCTGTCCAAGAAATACATCATAGCGGGGACCATAACAGGTACTTTCACGGCTGTCTTATTCATTTTGTTCGTGAGCTATTTGCGGTGGAAAAGGAACAGAGCGAATAGGGGCAAGAATGTCAAATGGGCAATGCCTAAAGATATTCAACTTGGTATAGCTGGTGTTGATCAACAATTGAAAGTCCACAAATTTGAGGAAATAGAGGAAGCTACTGATGGTTTTAGCCTCCAAAATAGATTGAGTGCTTCTGTTTATAAAGGGAGTTTAAAGGGGAAGACGGTGGTGATTAAACAGACGGGTGCTAATGCACCTAAGGAGGTAAAAATTCTTCAAAAATTTAACCACTTTAATATCATAGGACTCTACGGAGTGTGTGAACATGATAGAGCTTGTTATCTTGTTTATGAATTCATGGAGAATGGTTCTTTAAAAGAATGGCTCGAAGATAAGAATAAGACTTCCCATAAAAGTCAAACTTGGACCAATAGGATTCGTATTGGTCTAGATGTTGCCAAGGGTCTTCAGTATCTACACAACTTTGCCAGTCCAGCATATGTTCACAAGGACATAAACAGTAGTAATATTCTACTCAGTAAAGCTCTACGAGCCAAAATTTCAAAGTTTGGTCTCGCGAGATTATCCGATAAGGACCAAAATGGAAATTCATCTATTAAATGTCCTTCTGAATCAAAAGGTTATCTCGCACCAGAGTACTTAGAAACTGGATTCGTGACAACCAAGACAGATGTTTATGCATTTGGTGTTGTTCTCTTAGAACTTATTACAGGAAGGAAAGCGGTGTACGTAAGTGACGATGATGGAGAAGAAGTGATGTTGTCAGAAGAAGTGCTTTCAGTTTTGGGTGATGAAAAGCATGCAACAGATAAGGTTAATTACCTTATTGACCCCCGTTTGCAAGCCAGACACCCTCTTGGGTTTGTCATAGATCAAGATGAACTCGCTTTGCGTATGATCAGACTAGCCACAGCTTGTTTGGAACCTGAACCATCAAGAAGATTATGCATGAATGAGATAGTTTCTACTCTCATGAGAATTCAAATAGATGCCCCGAGTTCAGAGACCATGTTAATGGTGTAGAACTTTTAGATCAATTGTGTCTACGCTTTCTTCATCAAACATTTTTATTTGCACTTTTTATGATTATGTATTATTGTATGTAAATAGTCATAACATGCGAGGAATAAAACTTAACTAATATAGTACATTCAAGAAACACATCAAGTATGAAATAGAAACTCAAAGGATTTAGGAACGCACACATTTAAACATAATTCTCTTTCTCTATTACTACCTATGTATGTGAAGCCTAAATGTTGATCTAGTAATTGTCCATGGTTTTTGGCTTTAAAAGTGAGATTTAGAGGCACGTCGCTTGTTCTGAGATCTCTATGGGCAATGGAAGACTAACCAACATATCTGTTCTCTCATAAATGATTGGCTGCAAGACATCTGAACTAGTCTTGATATATATTTATTGGTTCAAGACCTGGTGGTCCGGCACCCTGATGTTCTCATAAGAGGATACCATGGTTAGTCCGCGTACATCCAAGCAAAAAGACTCGTCCTCCCCACGTAAACTCAACAAGGAAAAATGTCATCTACTTGTATATTGGTCGGTTCCAGTTCTCTTCTATCAAATGGCATAAAAGGAAATTGCAATTCAGTTATATACTTTTTGTAATCATTTTAACGCTTTTTCTAGAAGTCTCTTAACCCTCAAGTAGGGTTGTAATTGTCTACATCCTACCTCCCCAAGACCCTGTTCCCGCGGGATTGGTTATTGTTGTTGTTAACGCTTTTATATTTGTAAAAAAGTTATAAAAATGGATTCGTCAACCAACCTGAACTATAAAAAAGCAGTTTTGACCCGGTACCCAACCAGCCCGTTTTGCCACCCCTATTAATATTTTGATGATTTCTGTGGAAATGAATGTACTTTTTCTTTTTGAAATGGAGGGATATTAATAAATAAGGAGAGTCATTTGTAGTAATATGTTGTTTTCTGCTAAGCAACTACTTTAGTGATAGCGGTAAGTAGTCTTGATGTAAACATGCTACTAACTCAGTAATATGACATATTACTAACTCAGTAGACGACAACCACAAAAGACAACTAAACAAGATACCAAGCCTACCACTTTTCATATGTTCTAAGAGAAAACCCTAAATAAGACTTTCAACTTGCTAAAAACTTGATGTTGACATCTAGACTTTCATATACCTTTTTTTTTTTTTTTTTAATTATTTACCTAGGTTTCCGACTCAACATTGCAAGCCGACTAATCCCAGGGTGACTACCCTTTTAGATAGCCCGGAGTCGGTGCAGGTGAACCTCCGTGACCACAAGGGGATTAATTTTCTCCCTGTTGGATTCGAACCATTGACTTTCATATACTTTAACAGGCACATATAGGAATTTGAAATGATTAATAAACAAAGCAGGTGTTTACTAAGTCGAAGTAATAAAATACAGACACTTTTTAAGCCATGTTTACACAGTTAAAAGTGCAAAGATTGTCACTTTGACAGTTTGACATTAGGTGTAACAAACTTCTGATTTTTATGCTTTTAAGCATAAACAAACTAACTTTTCACAGCAAAAGATAATTAAAATTTCATGTTTTGATGCGTGGACAAATCAACGAATTTACTTAAGTTTTACATAATTGATACTTTAACTACCTTATAACCTTTATGACTATATAAAAACCAGGCTTCAGTTTTGCCCTGGCAACAAATGCCAGTTTCTATATCAGGCACAAATTTAGACATGAGATTTGAACATTTTCTTAAGCTACAAATCAGAAAGTGATCTTTGGTAATGGATTAGGCAAACATTAATTTACAAATTCACTAAAGGGATCAAGGAAATTCATATAAATGGCCTAGCAGTATAGTGTGACCTACCAATCAATAGACTGAATTCAGTCCCAACAGGGACAAAGAGTATGAGTATTTTTCCATTCGTAAAATATACGTTAAGCGAAGATATTCCCCAAAACAAACTAGTTACCCTGAAGAATCCATGTTTTATATGCGTGATAAATTACCAGGTACATAAAGAATAAGTTTTACACTGAGTGGTTACATTTTAAGGTACTTACCCTGATGGCCGTTCTAAGTAGGAGCTAAGAGTAAGTGTGATCAGACTTTCTGAAAACCAAAGAAGCAGCAGCTATCTTGGCAACCACCTCTATAACGTGGGTATTTTTGTCACTCTTGAACTATCATAATGGAGGAAAACAAAACATGTCTCTTGATAACTGTATCTATGTACCAGAACATATGTAATATCAGATTCTGCAGTAGCTTTGAGTATAAAATCTGTAGCCATCTAAAATACACTCATAAGCATATGATTCCACCTTTTATCTTGTTATATCACCATTATCTAAAGATTATATATATCAAAGATACTATGAACTAGCCATTTACTAATAATGATATCAGTAAATAGATCAATCACTGTGGCATAAAAGAAAAGTATTATATTGGTATCGCGAAGAGAATTAGCAAGACTCGTCCAGAAATAAAATTCCATGCCAGTCATGTGTACAAGGTCTTTAGTAGCACTTATCAATAATCTACATGTGATACACGCTCATAGAGCTGGAAAACAAATTAATTCTATCAAACACATAGATAACACAATACATGTAATGATCAAGATAATTTCTTATTAGAAGTGCCAACAGATTTGTGATTAGGGTTAGACAACTTGTTTTCAATGTAGTAATTAGTATTGACCATTTTGTATGAGACTGTGAAAATGGGTGAGTTTGTGTAAATGTGCAGAATAACACAGTGTTTGGCAAAACGAAATTTGGAGGGAAAAGTAACAAGATATAACTGTAAAATATGATCTATATATTAATATGTTATGTACATAAGTATTTATAGGTTATGGATAGTCACCAATGAAAGGATGCAATGGTTCCTTTATGACCAAAAGTCACACCCTTTCATAGATAACTGTCATGGTCGAATTCCAACCATAATAACCAAAATAACTGTCATCTATGACATGTCAGCAATCCTAGGCAAACAACCTTATTGGTTGTTTTATGTCTTACATAATAATAAGAAAAATACTGTCTAAAATTAACTTAGGTTTATAGACATTTGGACTTATAATCCAACA
>LBNU01008908.1:121568-143644 GCA_014162995.1 Artemisia annua
TTTTTTTTTTTTTTTTTTTTTTTTTTTTTTTTTTTTTTTTTTTTTTTTTTTTTTTTTTTTTTTTTTTTTTTTTTTTTTTTTTACATTTTTGACATATATGTTTTTTCATCACAATACTCAAAAAACTTTATAACTACCCTATTTTTTCTCACTTAGAAACTCAATTTGCCAATGAGAGGGCTTGATTTCAAAATCGAGCCATCTCATTGATTAATTGAATCCCTCGATTCGGCGAAAAGTGAGTTCTCATATTATATGATGACTCATGTTAAATATCAAAATGAAAGGATATGGTAGGAGAAGTTCTCAGTTCTTTATAATTTTTCTTTTGATCATGAGTACTTTATAATTTTTCAAATTCAAAACTACGTGTAAAGTTGTTGCTAAATTTCTTTGGGCCTCATTCTGGGCCTAGCTCGTCATAGTGTGTTTAATTTTTTTGGACTTAGGCCTTGGCCGACTACACTGTGACTGTGTAAAAGCTCTACGACCAAAGACGGCCGTTTAATTGATTTATTAAAACTAGTGTGTACCCCTTTCCCGGTCTTTGGTTTCCAAAACATACCATTTGATTTTTTTATGCAAATGAAAATGTCAATATGCAGACCATTTTAATGACTAAGTTACCAAGTCCAATTATTCGGGAATCAGTACATCATATTCTTAGGTGAGACTTCTTCTAAGGACTCGATGACCACATTCAAACGGTTTAAGATTCACAGTTTTAACATTAGTAATTCTGAATTTAGTACGCATGTATGAGATTTGAACTAGGAATCCTCATACCAAATAGGAGTGTAAACATGAGGCTCGTTTGTTAATAAAGCTTGAGTTTGAGAGTCGGACATCAAGCTCGATTAAGCTCACGAGCTTAAGAGAGCTTGTACATCTTTTTTATATAATAAAACAAAACCCCGGGCGGGTACTTTTTCATTTTGAAAAAAAAAAAAATAATAAAAAAATAAAATATTTCCTAATATTTTAATTATTATTTTTTTAATTTATAAGTTTTTAAATTCGTTTTGTTGATATACTATACAAGTAGAAGATAAATACAACAAATATAGATAAGATGCAACTAACAATAGGATTAATCTTTTTAAATGATTATCTTTAATTATAAAAAACTACAATTAAAAATCATAAATCAAACAAAATAAAAATTAAATTATTAGTTTTTTAATAAATAAAAATATATCATTCAAAAATATTTTTAAAAAACCCGCGCGTGCGCGGGCATTATAACTAGTGTATAATATACATAAATCTATTGGAAGTCTTTTTCTTTCATTAAATGACTTATTTTAAGGAATACAAATTAATATGCAACATGTACAAATTATTAATATTATGTATAATATATTAAAAAATAATTCTTTTACACATAATTATTACTAGTAATTATATATTCAAAAATAATGTAAGTTTAATGCCAAATTTTTGTTTCACTATAAAGATTTAATATTTTTGAAAATCACATATTCAGAACACATCTATCGTTTCTATATGTATTTTGTACAAGTTTAGTGAATTCCTAATCATTTTACTAATAAATTCGATTGAAAATAATCGTACATGTCAAAGTATGAAAAATTTCAGATAACCTATAAATTATGAAAACGTGTAAGCATATAAGTATGATGATTTTCTATCTTTACACGTTATATTATTGTGACGAATATTACATACATCTACTGATTAGCAAGTACTTTTCACCGTCGATCATCATAAACTCGTAAACTACTGACTACCGTTTTGATATCTTCATTGTATTGTGATGCACATGAGTTTGATATTTTAACATGCAATAGTATGTGATAAAGTTATTTCTTAAAGTCTCGTCATGCATAAAATCATTATTATAGCGAAAAACATGTAATCATAAATTTTACTCGCCAAAATTTTTTATTACAAGGAATCCGTCACCGCAACATGCGAATACCTACTAGTATATATTAATTACATGTCATTTTGTTTTTAGATTTTGACTTTTAGAAAAATAAAATATTAAATTTACTTTATAAACACCACACTAGAGTAGAGCTCAAGCCTAAAAGGATAAGTAATAACTCATGAGCAGTGCTCGAATTTTACATATAAGGCTGAAACGAGCCAAGTTTGAGCTCGAACTTTTATAGTGTTAAACGAGCCGAGCTTGAATTTTGCCGAGCTCAAGCTCATGTCGGCTCGTTTTGCACCCTTATTTATTACTAAATAATGACCTTAACCAACCATTTGCCGACTTTTAATATCATTGTTAGGGTATCATTATGTCCCTTTCACTACCTTTTTGGTTTAGGAGCTGCCTCTAATTTTAAATTCTTGCAGAGTGCAAATTTCTGCATATTACATCACCTTTACCCTTTTATTTAATGGGAACAGCCAAGAATCTTAGTTGGTAGTAGCTCATATTCATTTAGTCAACAAAACATGATTGAATTCAGCAACTACTTATGTTTAATCATTTAGCAAAAGGTTTCAAACACCAGTTATCGAGCAACCAAAACAAAAACATTTACAGAGTAAACATGAATATGTTCCATTTCAAGTTCATGTTGGTTCTCCTTTTTTTCACTATCAAATCTCGTGGGCAACAAATGTATGTAGGAAACCTTGTTCTAGACTGTGACAACACCGACGTAACTGGACCGTCCCCTGCATTTCTTTACACATGCAATGGCATGCAACCGTCTTGTTCAAGCTTCCTTATATTCAGAACTCAGCCTCTTTACAACACGGTCATGACCATCTCAAACCTCATGTCAATAGACCATACGAGCCTAGCTCATATTAACAATATCACGGATTCCAATAAAATTTTGCCTCTAAACAAAGAGCTCATCATTCCAGTTACCTGTTCTTGTTCTGGTGAGTACTATCAGGCTAACACATCTTTCGTTATTCCCACTGACGATGACACCTATTACACTATAGCGAATTACACATACCAAGGTCTAACCACTTGTAGTTCGCTCCTAAGAAGGAACGTTTATGACCCATTAAACCTGCACCCTGGTCAGAAACTTCAGGTGCCACTTAGATGCGCGTGTCCTACGGTTAGTCAAACTACTGAGGGAACCAAGTATCTATTGACATACTTGATTACTTGGAAAGATTCAATCAAAAAAATTAGTAAAAGGTTTAAGGTACAAAGTCAAGATTTAGCTTTAGCAAATGGGTTTTCTTCTGTGGACGATGATAATATTTATCCGTTTACAACTCTTCTTGTTCCTCTTTCTACTGAACCTTCGAAATCTATGACAAGAACACTTGGCCAAAAGTCAAGTTTGTCCAAGAAATACATCATAGCCGGGACCATAACAGGTACTTTCACGGCTGTCTTATTCATTTTGTTTGTGAGCTATTTATGGTGGAAAAGCAACAGAGCGAATAGAGGCAAGAATGTCAAATGGGCATTGCCTAAAGATATTAAGCTTGGTATAGCTAGTGTTGATCAACAACTGAAAGTTCACAAATTTGAGGAAATAGAGGAAGCTACTGATGGTTTTAGCCTCCAAAATAGATTGAGTGCTTCTGTTTATAAAGGGAATTTAAAGGGGAAGACGGTGGTGATTAAACAGATGGGTGCTAAAGCAGCTAAGGAGGTAAAAATTCTTCAAAAATTTAATCACTTTAATATCATAGGACTCTATGGAGTGTGTGAACATGATAGAGCTTGTTATCTTGTTTATGAATTCATGGAGAATGGTTCTTTGAAAGAATGGCTCGAAGATAAGAATAAGACTTCCCATGAAAGTCAAACTTGGACCAATAGGATTCGTATTGGTCTAGATATTGCCAAGGGTCTTCAGTATCTACACAACTTTGCCAGTCCAGCATATGTTCACAAGGACATAAACAGTAGTAATATTCTACTCAGTAAAGCTCTACGAGCCAAAATTTCAAAGTTTGGTCTCGCGAGATTATCCGATAAGGACCAAAATGGAAATTCATCTATTAAATGTCCTTCTGAATCAAAAGGTTATCTCGCACCTGAGTACTTAGAAACCGGATTCGTGACAACCAAGACAGATGTTTATGCGTTTGGTGTTGTTCTCTTAGAACTTGTTACAGGAAGGAAAGCAGTGTATGTAAATGATGATGATGGAGAAGAAGTGATGTTGTCAGAAGAAGTTCTTTCAATTTTCGGTGATGAAAAGCATGCAACAGATAAGGTTAATTACCTTATTGATCCCCGTTTGCAAGCCAGACACCCTCTTGGGTTCGTCATAGATCAAGATGAACTTGCTTTGCGTATGATCAGACTAGCCATAGCTTGTTTGGAACCTGAACCATCAAGAAGATTATGCATGAATGAGATAGTTTCTACTCTCATGAGAATTCAAATAGATGCACCGAGTTCAGAGACCATGTTAATGGTGTAGAACTTTTAGATCAATTGTGTCTACGCTTTCTTCATCAAACATTTTTATTTGCACTTTTTATGATTACGTATTATTGTATGTAAATAGTCATAACATTCGGGGAATAAAACTTAACTAATATAGTACATTCAAGAAACACATCAAGTATGAAATAGAAACTCAAAGGATTTAGGAACGCATTAGATTTAAACATAATTCTCTTTCTCTATTACTGCCTATGTATGTGTAGCCTAAATGTTGATCTAGTAATTGTCCATGATTTTTGGCTTTAAAAGTGAGATTTAGAGGCACATCCCTTGTTCTGAGATCTCTATGGGCAATGGAAGACTAACCAACATATCTGTTCGCTCATAAATGATTGGCTACAAGACATCTGAACTAGTCTTGATAGATATTAATTGGTTCAAGACCTGGTGGTTCGGCACCCTGATGTTCTCATAAGAGGATATCATGGTTAGTCCGCGTACATCTGAGCAAAAAGACAGGTAAACTCAACACGGAAAAATGTCATCTACTTGTATGGTCAGTTCCAGTTCTCTTCTATCAAATGGCATAAAAGGAAATTGCAATTCAGTTATATATTTTTTGTAATCATTTTAACGCTTTTTCTAGAAGTCCATTCACCACCCTCAAGTAGGGTTGTGATTGTCTACATCCTACCTCCCCAATACCCTGTTCCGGCGGGATTGGTTATTGTTGTTGTTGTTGACGCTTTTATATTTGCAAAAAAGTTATAAAATGGATTCATTAACCAACCCGAACTATAAAAAAGCAGTTTTGACCTGGTACCCAACCAGCCCGTTTTGCCACCCCTAATAATATTTTTGATGATTTCTGTGGAATGAATGGACTTTTTCTTTTTGAAATGGGGGATCTTAATAAATAAGGACTCATTTGTAGTAATATGTTGTTTTCTGCTAAACAACTACTTTAGTGATAGCGGTAAGTAGTCTTGATGTAAACATGCTACTAACTCAGTACATGACATATTACTAACTCAGTAGATGACAACCACAAAAGACAACTAAACAAGATACCCAGCCTACCACTTTTCATAATGTTCTGAGAGAAAACCCTAAATAAGACTTCCAACTTGCTACAAACTTGATGTTGACACTTGACATCTAGACTTTCATATACATTTTTTTTTTTTTTACCTGGGTTTCCGACTCGACATTGCAAGCCAACAAATCCCAGGGTGACTACCCTTTTGGATAGCCCGGAGTTGGTGCAGGTGAACCTCCGTGCCACAAGGGGATTAATTTTCTCCCTGTTGGATTCGAACCCTTGACTTTCATATACTTTAACAGGCACATATAGGAATTTGAAATGATTAATAAACAAAGCAGGTGTTTGCTAAGTCAAAGTAATAAAATACACACTTTTTAAGCCATGTTTACACAGTTAAAAGTGCAAAGATTGTCACTTTGACAGTTTGACATTAGGTGTAACAAACTTCTGATTTTTATGCTTTAAGCATAAACAAACCAACTAACTTTTCACAGCAAAAAAAAAATTAAAAATTTCATGTTTTGATGCGTGGACATATCAACGAATTGACTAAGTTTTACATAATTGATATTTTAACTACCTTATAACCTTTAAGACTATATAAAAACCAGGCTTCAGTTTTGCCCTGGCAGCAAATGCCAGTTTCTATATCAGGCACAAATTTAGACATGAAATTTGAACATTTTCTTAAGCTACAAATCAGAAAGTGATCTTTGGTAATGGATTAGGCAAACATTAATTTACAAATTCACTAAAGGGATCAAGGAAATTCATATAAACGGCCTAGCAGTATAGTGGGCCTACCAATCAATAGACTGAATTCAGTCCCAACAGGGACAAAGAAGTGAGTATTTTTCCATTCGTAAAATACACGTTAAGCTAAGATATTCCCCAAAACAAACTAGTTACCCTGAAGAATCCAATTTTTATATGTGTGATAAATTACCAAATACATAAAGAATAAGTTTCACACTGAGTGGTGACATTTTAAGGTACTTACCCTAATGGCCGTTCTAAGTAGGAGCTTAGAGTAAGTGTGATCAGACTTTCTGAAAACCAAAGAAGCAGACACAAGAGAAGCAGCTATCTTGGCAACCACCTCTATAACGCCAGTATTTTTGTCACTCTTGAACTATCATAATGGAGGAAAACATAACAGAAGTCTCTTGATAACTGTATCTATGTACCTGAACATACGTAATATCAGATGCTGCAGTAGCTTTGAGTATAAAATCTGTAGCCATCTAAAATACACTCATATGTATATGATTTCACCGTTCATCTTGTTATATCACCATAATCTAAAGATTATATATATCCATGATACTATGAACTAGCCATTTACTAATATGATATCAGTAAATAGATCAATCACTTTGGCATAAAAGAAAGTATTATACTGATATCATGAAGAGAATTAGCAAGACTCGTCCAGAAATAAAATTTCCATGCCAATCATGTATACAAGGTCTTTAGTAGAACTTATCAATAATCTACATGTGATACACACTCCTAGAGCTGGAAAACAAATTAATTCTATCAAAAACATAGATAACATGATACATGTAATGATCAAGGTAATTTCTGATTTGCTTATTTTGAGATAGTAACCTTGAACCACGAGCTCATTACTTGTTTGTTGCATTCTCTTAATTAGCTTCTTTTGAGATCATAACCTTGAACCACGAGCATGAGAACTTGATTTTGATTGTTAAGTCAATGCCTCCAGTGCTTTCTAAATCATAACAACAGTTGGCTACTTGAGATTTTGTACTCCAGTATCTAAACATGAGCTCTTCGAGGCTCGCCAGGACCCCTAGATTCTATATAGCATCACTTACAAATTCTCTTTTATTGCTTGTGAAGATCAATAGTTTTACAGTTTCCAAGTTCTATTAACAAGCTTGGAGTAACAGAGTCTCTATCACAATAGGAGATATATGGGGATATTTCTCCATTACTCAATAACAAATTCATAAACTTTTTTCGTGCTTAGTTACTAGCTGTGAGAGTATGGACTTGGTCACCTCTACCTACATTTCATTAAACATAACACATGCTCGTATTTTAAACTCGTTGAAATAAAAAATACTAACTAAATCCTTGTGGATATGCTAAGATTACTCTTCTATGATTATAACCGTTCAACGAAGTCAGACGGTGTTTCGATGATGTTGAATGTCTTCCAGATAGTCCCACTTGTGTACAACGTACGAATGTGATTAGCCTCATTTATTTTACTTACAACTAACCGGAACCTCAATTTTAAACTGTACATCAATCAAGAGCTCTACACGTATAGTCAAAAGGTTAGAAAATAGTCAAAAACCTTGTAAACGCTCTCTCTTTACGGGGTACATAATTTTTACTAATAAAAAAAAAACCAATAAATAGCAAAAGTAGTGAATTATTGTAACCTAATTTCATTATGAGAAAACAAAACAAAATTGTATTATAATAAATTACTTCACCTGAAGATCTCTTATGAGCTCAACACTGCAACATGTTCTAATATTTCATCAATCTTTAATTTCGAGGGGACAAAGATTTGGTCGTTTTAGATGTAAAGTCCTCCCTTTTATGCATAGACACCTTACAGCTATAATAAGTTAATGAAATTCATTAAAAGAAGCCAAAACCTACCCTCTTTTAGCCTACACTTCCATCTTTTGTCATCATTAACTATGTCATACGAATACTTTTTTTGCTTGTCACTATATAGGAGCCATTGTTAACACTTAACAATTAACATGGAGTTCAAAAACGCAAAGACCATTATTAAATGCAATATTTTTATTATTCAATTGTTATCTCAACATCATTCAACAAATTTATCTAAATTTGAGCAAGATCATTTGCGTAATCCAACATAAGTGATGAAGTACTTACTTATGCTGCTCAGCGCATATAGAATGAATTGAAAATACCTGAAAACATGCAACAGACCTCAACTGCAGTGATGAAAGGAAATTACCACTCAGATTCCTTCTAAACTGATGCGGTAAACAGCAGCCAGCAGGTTATCCACCATGATCTACGACACTAAATATTAAATTTCCATTTCAGCCTGTTGCCAGCTGTCCTCAATGGCATCACAAACTGATACTACTCCCTTCACAGGGATCTTTGTTATCATTAAGAGATGGAAAACAACTAGAATAAACACTGTAAACTCTTTGAAAATCTGCAGCATTTGTACCATATAATTTACCACGTGAGGTGACCACTGATTCATCATTTGTCAACACACTACTTTCTTCCACAGCTGCAGCCTCCCTTAGCTTTCCTTCATTCCAAAGAGTCTTCACAAGCAAACACTTTGTAGAAGCATCAGGGCTCAGATTATAGGTTTTCATATCTTCAAAGGCTCTAAGAGCCAGGGCAGCTCTGCTTGAGTTGCAATAAGCGCATATGAGAACCTTAAACATATAAGCATCTGGTTCTAGACCACTCTGCTTAACCATTCCAAAGAGCCTCTGAACTGTTTTGATGTTCCCCTCTCGTGCAAAATGATCTATCAATCCCGAAAATGTTTGAATTTCTGGAAGTATTCCAGACAAAATCATCTCGTCTAGTGTATCCAATGCCTTAGAATCCATTTTGCACTTCGCTAATGTTTTCAAGAGAGATGTATACAGAGACAAAAGACAGTGTTTCGACAACTTACCACAAAGGGTTTTAACATTTTGGAAGACCTTAAGAGCAGCGTCACCGTTTTTCGAAACACCATAGTAATCAATAACTTCTTTTACAGTAGTGTATGACAATTGGATACCTTCACTTTTGATCGTGCATACAAGTTGCTCAACCTGATTAACACGTCCTTCATGAGCTAATTTAGTAATCATCTTGGAAACAGTGTGAACATCATGACTGAATCCCTGTTGATTTGCAACCCAACAAAAAAATTCCCATGCTGACTCAGCTGAACTAAAGCTTCTAATCATCTTTGAAACCAGCCGTGTTGTCCAAACAAATTTTGCATCCTCTAGCGTTGATACCTCTTCAGGCCTCCAAAAGCGGAGAGAACTAGCCAGAATGGTTGGATCAAACCATGGTTTTAACTTGACTTTTTTCACTTTATCATCGTCACCATCATCATCATCGTCAACATCATCCATGTGATAGTCATCCGACAATTTAACATTTACAATCCTTGAATCAGGCAACATATCTTTGATAAGTTCCGATGTCTCTTCCACAAATCCTGCATCATGCATTCTCTGTAGTGACGGGAGCATCGCTCGGTTAGGAAAAATCCCATTCATTTGCATATCAGTAAGTAAACTTTTAACCACATCAAACCGATCACTACCACAAAAAGCATTTACCAGAACCGAATACTGCCTTAAAGTGTGCTTCACCCCCATAGCGTGCAACATGCGGAAAATATCCATTGCTGAATCCAAGTTTCCAGAACTCACAAGATGCTCAATAATTACGGTATAAGTTCTAGAATTAGGAATCCCTCCTTCATCAATCATCCTACTAAACGTCTTAACAGCCTCATAGTCCTTACCCGTCTGCGCACAAAGCCCCATGATGATATTATACGACTCAACATTCGGACCTTTTTTTACCACTCTCCACTCATGCCACACGCAAAGAACAGAATCAAGGTCACCTGCAGCTGCATACAGCTTCATCTGATCCATAAAACTAACACGAGCAACATTCTTAAACTTCCCTGAGTTTATACCATTTATAAGCGCCTTCAGCTTCCTAGTATCATGTGACTTCGCAAGTATCTTTGCCAAAGCATAAAGCGTATTTTGATTATGAGTGAAATGTGGTATTTTCTTAAGAGTCTCAATCAACGATAGAGCTGAGTCAGGTGACGGGGCAGATTTAAGTGAATTTGCAACTACAAAAGAATCCAATGCAGGATCATTCAAAATTGTTACAAGTGAGTCACTGGAACTCGACCTTAGACGAACGCGTATCCTATCTATGAGCCTCGCGCGCTCTAAGTAAAGCGAGACTGCATTCCTACAAGACTTAGTACTAAAGTTGTGGACAAATGTATGGGCAAACTTTATACGAAAAGCATTCAGCATTATAATCACTGTATAATACAACAACTACGACAACACGTCAAATGGAACTAATACGCTGTCCGAAAGCGATATTATTTATGTACAAATCACATAAGTTGTTATTAGAAGACAAGTTAAACACAAATGCTCCTTGTTATATGTTGTGGAATATAATTTAAACTGTTTTGATAAGGGGACTTTCGTCAAACAGTTGGTGTGCATATGATTATTAAAATTTTATATAATTTGTTGAGCACTTTAGAAACGGAGATAGTCGTGATATTTTTGGTTTATGGAGAATTATATGAAAGGTGGGTAGCTTGTGGGACTTATGTCGAACAGTTCGTGTGCACTTTAGTTTTAGAGAAGTTTAGAAACAAAATTGTATGGTATTTTGTTTGAGTGTCAGTGAGAGTTACGGGGATGAGTGAGGGTGTGTTCTGTTGGAAGGGGCGAGACGCTTTTGAGTGAGAAAGTGAGAGTGTTGACTGTTGTGATAACTAATACGATGTGATTAGCTAACGTTATTAAGGTTTGAGTGCTAATGGTGTGTTCTACACGATGTGATTAGCTAAGGTTAATGGGAAATTCTTCTAACTATTTTACCGGTAGTGATTGGATGACTAATTTATGTGCCTAATTGTATTGCTAACAAGTATTTTGGAACACATGGTTAAATCAATGGTAAATAAGAAGAGTGAGAATAAGTGGAATACATGTGTCACAAAATGAATAGATTAGGCATAAAATTAGTCACATGAATTAATCATCTCAATCATTTTTCCTTTGTGATAAATACCAAATTATCATTTGCTGAAATTATGGTAAAAGTGCATTTGGAGTTTATTTGCATTGATCAGAAGCTAGTTTCGTCGGGCCTACTCATAGGAAAGGCTTGTCAAGTGCAGACGTGCAGTTGCTAGTTTCGTGTAGTAATCTTCCTTTACTCTAGTTTCCGTTCGATTCGTAAATGTTCATTTGGGTTTTTCTGCCCTTAATTGTTTGGTCAAATACCATATTAAAACACTATACTTGCCAAGAAAGTCACTTTTGGGTATCGAACAAATTTTTTTCCTCATATGGGTACTGAACTTTCATTTTTTGGCCTCTTTGAGGCACTTTGTAACATTTTTGCCCCTCGATTTTTAATAATTTGAAGGGCAAAAACGTCACAAAGTGCCTCAAAGAGGCCAAAAATGAAAGATTAGTACTTATATGAGGAAAAAATTTGTTCGATACCAAAAATTGTATTTTAGGACAAGTATGATGGTTTTTTATGGTATTTGCCCAACTTGTTTTGCTCCTGGTGGTTAAATTTCAATAACAACAACGTTGGTGGAGGCTCTAAACATGCGGAAAAAACTTATGAGGGATAATTGGTCTACTAAGCATGCGATAAAACATGATAATCTTTCAAAGTTCAGCACGGCGTTCCAGACACATGGCTAAATTACAATGAGGATAGATTTTAAAGGCATGAAGCAAATTATATGAATAAGAAATTGACATTTAATATCTAAAACCTACTAACATTTGATCACTTTATTCTAAATTTAGAGTTCTCGTGGTTCCAGACACTCTCGATAATCGCTTTAAGATCACACAATCGGTGGTTTCGAATATCATCTACGCTATTTCCAGTTTTGAGTTTAAGAATATAGCTATAACAGTAGCAATAAGCCTGACACCGAAGAGCTTTAGTCTGACTGGATTTCTTGTTGTTGATCCTCCCCGTGAAACGATAATAGCGCTAAAGAGTGGCTTTTAACTACCCAACATTTTTGGATTCAAATACAAAAATGAGATCAGGGTCGACCTGTTTCAGGAAAGAAAAAGCAGGAAGAAAGCAAGTTGTCCTCAGATTTTCTGTCTTTTGGCAACCTCTGAAGGGTACCCTACATAGCACCTCTTTAAAACAAGGTTTTTTAACTCTGATTTAGCCTATTATTCGCTATAAAAATAACATCGTTATACCCGGCCCGGAACACAAACCCAACCAGCATAGCCGGGTCAAAGCTTCTATTTTGATCCTCCACCGGGGATAGATAATAGAAGAAAGAAAGCTTCTTTTGCCAGTTTCGGGCAGGTTGTTACCCGCTTACGATTCCAACTCAAGAAACCCTCTTCCTCCATTATCTATCTGTTCTATCCCCGTATGGAGCCATCAGTCTTCGCCCAACATGCGCACTTGCTCACGCAAGCTTTTGCTAGTAAGAGGTTAACTCTTAAAGAGGGCCACCGGTGGGACCCTGTGCTACCAGGAAGTTTGGGCAACACCCCATTTTCCTGATAAATATCCGCCTTCTCGTACCGAAAGCTGTAAAGAATAAGATACAATTAATTTTTTATCTAAGATTCATCTTAAATGTATCCAGCAAGAAACTGAAACCATCTTTACTGTGTCATTAATCTACCACCAACACTTGAAAATCTAAAGGTTGCATCTTTTATGTTCCTCTGATGTAATTTCACTGCCAACCTACAATAATCATATTTGTAAAAGAAAAAACACACAGATTAGATGAAAATTAAAAAATTCTTCAAAAACAAACAATTTAACTTACTCTTTAAGAGCTTCTCTGTTTGTTTTGATATTTCTGCCATCCAGGCTTTCGGCTTCTTTGTCAAGAAAGCCAGCTGACACACGAATAAGGCTGTTAATATTCTCCTTTGTTGACTCGTCCAACTCAGATTCCTTTTCACCCAAGTTGTTTTACTGATATATAACAAGATAGCATAAGTTCCTGCATTTTAAGCACAAAAATAATATGACCAGTGTATTCATTCATACATGTATTCATATCATGTCGACATAAAAGTTACTTAATTGAAGTATCTTTTTAAAGTAATGTCCATCTACCAGTTGTTGGTTTGTGATAACACTTTGGAGCCCACCATACATTGTCTACTGAATTGCACCTTACTTATTCATATTTCTGGCATCAAAACCCCCAGATTGGTTCGATGTGCCTGTCCCTAGGGAAAGAAGTATAAAATTCCGACATTGACCTGATCCCTGAAAATGTCCGTTTGCCTCGAGTAAGCCGAGCATTGTCTAAAAAAAGATAAAGTTTAGAGTTGCGAGATATGATATTCTTTGAAATGTAAATGCAAGTGATTTTATATTGACTCATATCGGGTTATTAGCTATACTCCCCCCATCTAAAAGATGATATTCTTGGTTACAAATGCAAAGTAACAATTTACACATACTGTAAATGTAGATAATATAAACTCATTCCTCCAAACGTACAAAAATATAAACAAAAATGCATATTTTTATATACAAACAAACGTATGATTGAATTAGTACATTTTGGGAAAGATAGGACCCGAATGTTTAACATAGGAATCTACCACTCTTTGGGAGTGAACATAGGGCGTCCATCATTTCCGGGTGTTGATATCATTGTCACAATTAGCCCTCCTATACTAGTGCCGGCCATAACGTCAAAGTAGTTGGAAACTCGTGCATTATCACCATCAAGCTTTTGCAGCTCCAACTCCAACACGTTTAGCAGAACTGCAAGAATTATTCCACGGACTCCTCCCGCATCGATGCTTAGTACTGTGATCGGGTGACCACACGTGCCACGTACGTGTTTACAAACACCACGATCGAATTTCAATGGGTCAAAAGAGTTTTTATTGCATATATAAAAGATGAAATAAGCCTCTTATTTAAACTGCAAAATGGGTAAAAACATGAGACAGACCATTTGAAAACCTATTTTTCACATTTATAGCATATACAAGAGTTTGAAGTATCAGGTATCAATAAGAGGTGATAACTATAAGAAAAATTTTCTAACAGATTGATGATCAAAAAATTTTACACCAATTGGCAAGTTTGGTACAGTTTAAACACAAAAAACAACGCAAAAAAGAGGAAGATGAATCTTTATAAAGGATTTAAACACAAAAAAAATACAATCTGGCATATAAGGTGATCACAAAGACAAAAGGGTTATAAAGGATTTATGGAAAATTATATGAAAGGTGGGTAGTTTGTGGGACTTATGTCGAGTAGTTGGTGTGCAATTTACTTACAGTGGTAGGTGTTTGGACTTAATGGGACTGAGTTCGGGTGTAGTACGAGGAAATGCTCACGTGTGAGGTTGAGGCGAGGAGGGATTGAGCGTGAGTGAGAGTTACGGGGATGAGTGAGGGTGTTTTTTGTTGGAAGGGGCGAGTTGGTTTTGAGCGAGAAAGTGAGAGCGCGTTGAGAAAACTTAAATGATGTGATTAACTAAGATTATTAAGGTTCGAGTGCTAACGATGCAATGCGATACGATGCGATGCTGATGTAGTAAATGTGTGTTAGGTCACCATGTTATAGCATAAACAACCAATGATACAAGAACTAGAATAGAGAAGAAGAAGATAGATAATATGGAAGGAACTCTACTAATGATATGATAAATATGATAGTGTATTATGAGAACCAACAAGCCTTAAGGAAGGCTTACACATTGTATTTATAGAGGAGTCCAAGGGTCTCAAGTTTCATCATCATACTTTACACTACTAGCCCTTGGACTTCCACTTGTAGTAACATTACATCATAAACTTTCATAACAAAATGTTTAAACATAAAACATAATAACTTTAACTAGCAACCTATCATAAACTAATGACCGACACTTGAATAACGTGAAACGTGTTCCTAACAATCTCCCCCTAAGGGTCGGTCGTCAATGGTGAATGGTTGCTTTGACGTCATCTTCTTTACTCTTGAACTTTGGCAATTGCTGGACGTCACAAAATCGGTTAGATTAGACAAAAATTCTTTGCTCTTCAATCCTTGTTCCTTGTTGTTGAAGTGATGCATATGATGTAGTAATCTGCCTTTGGTCACTCCTTCGACTCAACTTGATGGTACGCCATTCCAACATGCTCATACGTCTTTGAACTTTTATGACTTGTACTCAAGTAATTCCCGATCATTAAATAAGATCTTTGTCTTAAGACTTTGTAGATTCCGTTGACGTTGAATCTTTCATTAACTTTGAGAAACTTTGATCTTTCTTTGACTTTGTATAACTTAGAACTTTTCGGGAAGTCTTTGACGTAAGTATGAGCATGTGGAATCAGGTGTTGGTGGTGAAGTTCCTGCAAGAAAATGGTTAGTGATAAACAACCGGCACTTACAAGTGAGAAACAGAATTTTTCACCCTCGCAATGTGGTTACTCCTTCTGCCCCTCACCATGGCCGTTCCTAATCGGATGCCCCCGAAGGAGCTAACTCAGAAAGTACCGGAGTACCCCAACGATTAGGTGAGTCGTACGAGATCACCCTACGACTGTAGACCGTCCGGCACTTACAGGTTTGGAGTTAGAATTCGTCAACAGCATAGTGTGAAGACTCCTTCTAATCCTAGCCAAGGCCGTTCCTAATCGGATGCCCCCGAGAGGGCTAACACTGACATACATACGTACACCAACGATTAGGTGAGCCGCTGGAGATCACCCCGCGACTGTAGAATGCACATGGAACGTCACCGAACACACTAAGCGTAACCCACAAGGAGTTACCGAAGTGACCTGCTGTCAGGGCTGTTTGATGTTGACCCTGGCAGGATTTCCGTTCAATCATTGAGAAAACACCTAAGTGATTCCTCTCATAAACGTTCTCGGCAGATTGCTAAGATCTGCGAAGGACTCGATAATTTACAACTGGTGTCCATTGATGTAGAACAACCAGTGTAAGAAAACTAAGTGTTCCTAAGAGATCTTTGATGAATCTCGAGGCTCTAGACTCGATTAGTGCACCTATGGTTTCCTATGCGGAGATTGGGGCAGGGTCTCCTGTTTCAATATCAACCAACTCTAAGAGAAGGTCGATAGATTATACCGGTTCCCCGTGAGAATGAAACAAGTATCTTTTGAGAGATACCTGAGTGGCTAGAAGGTTTAGTGCATTGCGTCACTGGGTCCATGACGTCTTATCTTCAATACCGATGTTACTTTTGTAACAATCAGTAGCAGATGAGGTGTACCCGGTGTCTGCCCTAAGGTTGAATATATGGAGGGCTCATTTCTTTTCACCCTTTTCTTTTCATTTCTTTTTCATTCTTCAACCCCTTCTTTCCCTTTCATTCATACCCCTTCTTTTGTATCATACCTAAGGACTTCTATTTCTAGACTATGGGAGTTGTCCTTGGGTAGATCCCTCCGGCTCTGGCGGATCATAGGACATTTTCCTATCCTTAATCACCTTATAACTCCATGTCGCCATAAAACCATTTGCTGAAAATCTCTCGAAGTGTTTTATGAATATAAAACACATTTGGTTAACACCTCGAGAGTTTTACTTTTTCAGAAATACTCCCCCTTCACATGTGCTCGTCATTGTTTAAGATAAATTTGCACATGCAGGGTAGAGTGGGCACTTTTAGAATTGATCTACTCTTAATAGACTTGTACCCGAGGGACACGTTTACGTCGCTAGTTAAAGGGATCCATTATCAGCTTTTAGGTGATAACTAGCCCTAATAACTAACTTGATGTTGTTAACATTCCTCAAAGAGGAAGTTAGACCCGTCATAGTACTTATCTACTAAGAGTTTCTCGAAAATGGTACAATCTATTCAGACAAGTCCTTATCGGACAAGTCCTTTCAATTACTAACATTTGTTGTTCCGTCAATTCTTGGGTGATATCTGAGTCGAGCTCACATAAGATTCCTTAACTTTTATTCATATTTTGATCACTTTTAACTTTTCTCCCCCTCAAAAATAGCATATAAAATGTTATTTTTGAAAACTTTTGATTAAAATATGCCTTTTTGACTCTTACGGGGAGAATTAAACAAGAACAACGTGATTGTAAGCAAAGATGTTTTCCAAGTACTCCCCCTCAAATGTTGTATTATATTTTGAAGGTTTTAAATTTTCGAGGGAATACTTGTTCTTTTGAGCAGAATTATGAGAATCTTTGAAAATTTAATTAATTCTACTCAAAAGTAAGAAGCCTTCGCTCCTTATATGAGGATTGAGGCACTGATGCGTACCTCAGGGTCCTTTCTTTACAAGTACGGGTTGTGCACTGTTATGTGTGCACAAACCATAATGAATGAATGAAAATGAAAATGATGTTAAAATTTAAGAGTACCCAATGATGATTCACAATGGAGTCTGATCAGGATGGCGGTATGTTAGGATGTTCGGAATAGCTTCCCGTGCTCCAATCAAGCTCTCAAGAGTTCGAACGTGATGCCGGATTTTCAGTCGTTGTCTGATGACGGCGATGAATTTCTGAGCTTCACGAGCATCCTTTTTCACCCAGCCTACGTTCAGCCCTTTGTTGTGCTTATCCAACCTATCTTGAAGACCAAGTAAGTAAACGGCTCATGGTAAAGACATATCAAATCCGTTGATAGTTGGTAGTTTGCTAAAAACTATAAAGAGAGCAGTCAAAGTTTTATATCTTTATTTTTACCACTGCTCTTGAAAATTTTTGTGAAAAATTTCCACTGCTAGTTCACAGTTTCCACTGACAGTGTAATTTTTCCCACTGTTGAACTAGCCGTTACAACTGTTGTGTCAATAACAAAATATTTTACTAGCCGTTGAGATAACTAACTACTTTCCATATTAATAGGGTAAATTTTATTTAAGATTATCTACTTACCTAATTCCAATTTATCTTTCTAAGATAAATCTTTTCCATAGATAATCTTTCTTGCGCATTACTTCAAACCCTAGCAGTATATCTATTCTTTTCTCAATTGGCTAAGTCAATCATTAAATTTGATACTAACACAACTGTTTTTCTCAAAAGAACACCACGGTTTCAATCACTTTTGCAGATGAGCACAACCAAGTGGCTAATTTGGAAAAAATCAAACGACAAGAGTGGTCCTCTTTTTCATCAGATTGTGGATTTTCTTAACACCACACATGTGAGGTATGCTTTACTTTTAAATCCCATAATCTATATCTCTCAAATCAAACAGTTTTGGAATTCTGTTCATTCCATAACAATTGAAAATAGAGATACACATGAATCTATGGATGCTCTTAGAGCCACAGTGGATGGGGTAACTATTGATGTTACTGAGGCATCCTTGAGGAGAGTTCTCCAATTGGATGATCTCAATGGTATCATCACATTACCCATGCCAGAAATTTAGGAAAGTCTCTCTTCCATGGGGTACAATACCACTGACAAAAGGGCTACTTTCAAAAAGAGTGGTTTTTGTCCTCAATGGAGATTTTTAATTCATACTCTCTTACATTGCCTTAGCCCTAAGAAAACCTCTTATGAACAATTCAGTTCACCAATGGCTTACCCTTTGGTCTGCCTAGCAAAAGATAGAGTTTTTAACTGGTCCAAATATATTTTTATAAGTATGCAGGGCAATGTAAAGAGTTCAAGTAAATTTTTGATGTACCCAAGGTTTGTGCAAGCAGTGCTAAATGAATTTCCACTGCAACCCTATAACAGAGTTTACAAAATCAGACACCTAAAGTCTAAAGTTTTTCAAAACATGGACAAGCCTGGTGATTGGATTTTTACACCTCTTTTTCCTCAAATGCTTGCCAAAATTTCACAAGAACAGGGTGATGATACAATAAACCCAATTGAATCTGAAACCTCACCCATTCTTACTGTTCCAAATATTGAGTACACTCCACCAGTTTCTCAAACTTATGAGAGGAGGTCTAAACAGCCAACTCCTTTCATCTCAACACAGCATGTTCCTGATCCTTCTGGTGTTGGAACAAGCAGTGGTGGCTTTAGCCTTTTGCCTAGTCCAACTAGGGAAGAGACTGAACCAATGCTCCATGATTCACCTCTCCCAACAGGTTACACAGTTGGAAGTGATGAGGGCAGTGAGCAACAATTGGAATTGAAGGAACTTTGTACCAAATTGGCAACACAGGTTGGATCTCTTCAGCAAGAATTGGCAGATGTAAAGGAGCAGCATGCCAATCATGTTACTACACTCAAATAGGAGATTCAAACCTTAAAGGAAGCAATACAGGGGTTACAGATGAATAAAAGAACTGCAAAGATGGTGTTATCTTCTTCATCCTCACCCAGTGAAGATTTCTTTGATGATTTAGGAAATTCTCCCAAACAGGGGAGGAAAACAGATGCTAAAACTGAGGGGAGGAGAATTGATTTTGTTGAAGATGAATTTGAAGAAGATTTTGGAATTCAAGACTTGGCATATGAGCCAATGATTGATGATACAGAGCCAGAAGTTTCACAACAACAGCAGCTTAATACATAAGAGCAAGAACAAGAGCAAATTTTCTCCACTGCTGCAACAACAATTCCTACTGATGTGTGTATTTCCACTGCAGAGCAAACAGTTACCACTGACAGCCAAACTGTTTCCACTGCTGAGGTAGAAATTGAGAAGAAAAGAAAAGAAAAAGGGAAAGATGTAATGCAAAGTGAAGATTTACCAACTAAGAAGGTAAAGAGAAGTGTTCAAGCTCAAATTGATCATGATGCTGAGGTTGCAAGGAAACTTGTAGAAGATGAAGTTGCAAGAAAGAAGATGTTAGATGAGATAGAGATTGCTGACTTCATGATGGCTCAGAAGATGGACAAGATGGAAACAACTGCTCCATTGGATGTAAATCCACTTTCCACTGTTCCACCTAAAATTCTGAGAGAGAAAACTCCAGAATTTGCTTTTGTACCTACAGAAGAAGATATTGCTTTCCTAATTGCAAAAGATCCAGTAATCAAGCAGAAAGCAATTGACCTAATAGCTGATAGAACCTTAACTGAAGATCAAAGAGATGCTCAGTTGAAGGATTTTATCATGATGAAGAATAGACAAGCACTTCAATATGCAATTGATACAGTCAAGAAGGGGCAAAAGAAACCAAGACAAGCAACAAAAGTACAAATTCTATCTTTTATGAAATCTTATTGCTGTCATGTTGGTGGATGGAAGATGATTCAGTTCAAAGGAATGACCCCTGAACAGATTGAAGGAGCTTACTATAGAGTTAAAAGGCAAGATCTTGATTTTGTTCCTATGGGTTCAGAAGCTGAAGAAAGAAAATTTTCCAAAAGGAAAATTAAGCAAAGTGAACCTGAGACAGTTAAGAAGACAAGAATTGCTAAAACTACAAAAGTTCAATCTGAAGAGTTCACAGAAGAACAGTTGACTGGTATGATATTGATTGAAGAAGAAGACTTCTATCCTGATCCACTGCAAGTCAGCCATCCTATTGTTGATTGGGAAGTTTACACTGCTAGCAATTTTGCTCCATGTTGGAAAATCACAAGGCTAGGAGGTGAAACTTCATAATTCATTCAGTTTGAAGAACTTATCAAAGCATGTGACAGAGATGATCTCAATGCACTATGGAGATTGGTTCAAGAAAGATTTGATGCTGGCAGTCTGAAAGATGTAAAAGAAATGCAGTTATGGGTTGATCTAAGAAGGCTCTATGAACCAAATTTGACTGACAACTTCTGGAAGTTTGAAGCTAGAGGTATGGAAACTACATGGACTTACTATGACTCATGTGAAGTTCATCATGTTTCTACAAAGGCTGGAGTGGATGCATTTATGTTTGCTGAGAAAGAATACCCACTCAGAGCTGGAACTCTCACACCTACAAGCATAAGAGTTCATGAAGATACTGAAAAAGTTAGAGAACTGATAAGAAAGATTCAAGTTCAGTGTTCAAGAGCAGTTGAAGAATTAAGGAGGAAGAAGTGAAGTGTTTGGAAGAATTCCCAAATCCTAAGACTTTATGCAGATTGAAGAAACTTATTGATTTGCAGAGAAATCTTAAGTTTAGGGGAGGATTGTTGGGAATAAAGCTAACAGTTACCACTGATAGGCTTGTGGAAGACACTGCTGAAGAATGCACTAGCAGTGGAAACTCATTACCACTGCTAGTACATATTATTACCACTGCTTACTAGATAACTGTTATGTATTCGTGTATAGATAAGTATAGAATAGATCTTGTGAATATTCTATTTAGATAGCATTATACTTATCTTGTAAAGGACTCCTTGTGCTATAAAAGGAGATCCTAGGTCATGATCATAGGTACGAATTATTCTAGAGAGCTTCAAGGTGTAACCCTAGTGATAGCTAAGATCACTCGTATTATTATCATTAATAATATTGAAGCTTTGTGTTACATACAACTATACTCACTCATAATACATCATATAAACTGTCTTCTAAGTGTTGTTAAGTAAATTCCGCGTGCTTAATAATATTACTCAAAGTATCAACAACACAAGGTGTGTGTTTAGATCCATCACAAATCAACATCTCAAGGATTTCCTCAAAATCGTAGATTCCATAGACCTTTATGTTGCCACTCGAGAGATGACCCGATTGCGTCTCTTTCAATTCTCTCTGCGGGACCAAGCTAGTCAATGGCTTGAGCGTCTTCCCGCCGGATCCATCACCTCTTGGGATGATCTCACCACTCGTTTCCTTGCTCAGTTTTTCCCACCGGGAAGAACTACCAAGCTAAGGAATGATATCTTGATGTTCCAACAACGTCAAGGCGAAACCCTCTACGAGGCATGGACTCGATTCAACGACTTACTCCAAAAGGTCCCTCACCATGGCGTGGATCCTTGGTTACAGATCCAACGATTTTATGACGGCGTAAATCATCATACTAGAAGAGCCATAGATTAC
>LBNU01008908.1:145538-161224 GCA_014162995.1 Artemisia annua
CATCTAACTTATTCTTCCATATCCACTTCAGCCCGATGACATAAACCCCATCTGGTCTTTCAACTAATTCCCAAACCTCTAGCCTTTTGAACTGTTCAATCTCTTCTTGCATGGATTCAATCTAGTTGTCGTAGGTTAAGGCGTCTTTGATGTTTTTGGGTTCAGCATTAGACACGGTAAGTGCGTAAATGCAATTTTCAGCATCGGTGTAGAGTTTACGTCTAGTCATGACTGGTGCGGTTGGATGACCAATGATGTTGACTAAAGGATGATCTTTTGTCCATTTATGTGTAGCAGGGTGGTGTTGGTAAGAGGTTTGCATGTTGGTAGGTTCCAAATTGCGTGTAGATGATTCAGCAATTTCTTCATAAGTCGGGACTGGTGCGAAGGGATTAAAGAACGCATTTGGATCATACTCAACAGGAGTGGGTACTTGTGGTTGAGTCAGATCTTCAGCTGTTTTGTCGGTTGTGGAAACGGTTTGTTCTTCTGTAGTTGGTGATTCCATTGGTGGCGCATCATTTCCTACAGTTGAGTTTGTAGGTGAAGATGTATCAGGTGTAGCTTGGTTAACAAGAGGAGCAGCGGAATTGGTGGACGCATATGATGCACTCGGAGCAAAGGTATCATAAAACAGTGGAGCAAACAATGTTTCCAATTCTTTACGGGTGAGTGACAATGGTTCAGTTGAAGAATCTGGGAAGTTAAGACGGTTGGTTGCGGGTCCTAAGCTGTTTTGCTCAGAAGCCATACAATTAAGTTCGGGTTTCGTACTGAAGTATACGAAAGCCATTCCTGTTCAATCTGTTAAGAAAGAAAGAAGACAAAACAGAGAACAAGGATCCCCAAGTGTAATTGGGTTCCGGATGTTAGAAGCATAAAGTTGTAGTGTCAATTATCTTCTTGACACCAGAACACACTATATCAATGAGTTCCTTTATCTTCTCAGGGATAGTTTCTGTGGATTTCACATTAGTTTTTGTGCAAATGTCTAACATCTTACATGTAGGAATCCACCTAAGACCAATCGTTTTGAAAATTCTACCCGTGGGTACCCACCTAATGTTAGATCTAGGAGATGTTTTCATTTTAGATGCAGTAGAATGAAATGTGGGAGCATCAGTTGGTTGAGAAAACCTACGTCCTATATTGATCCACTTCTTAGGTTTCTGAATCTTAACTTTTGGTTCAACGGGTTTGTTTGTCATAGATGATTGTGCCTTTGGACGTGAATTTCCTTTTGGCATATATTTTGAAGCACAAACATCATGATTATTTACGCAACTACTCTTAGAAGCTAGCCAATTCCTATTAGTTTGTTGAGTACTTTTAGGTTTTGGTTTGCTACTACTGATAGTGGAAGGCATCACACGAGGTTTTGAACCTAAAATTCCGTCCTTTTGAAGTAGAGCCTTTTTCCTAGCCTTTTCTAGATCATAGTTCTTGTACATGTCATTTTTATCATAAGACTCTTTACTTTTAATGCTCGTTTTCGACACGCTTTTCGAACTAATCCTAGATGAGCCGGACATAATCATGTGTTTAGGTTTAGCAGAAACATATGCATTTTTCTTAGGCCAAGAATGTGGAGTGACTGGTTTTGACAAATGATTTATCTCAACAACTTGGGAGGTAAACCGAGATTTTGAAAATTTGGCTCTTTCAGATTTAAATGCAGTTGGTTGTCTAACCACTGATGGTTTTCTGATTGTTTGAAGAGGCGGTTTCCCCAAGATTGATGGTTTTGCAAACTTAGTATCCACACTCTGGCCAGTCAGTCTTCTTAATTTGTTTTGCAATGCAGCGTGTGCAAACCCTTGTGCTTGAATTTGACCTTTTAAAAGCTCATTTTCCTTAACTAATGTATCCACACGTTTACTTTGTTCATTCAAAAATTGACCATTGTTGCCCGAATTTAGAGATTCGTTTTGCATTTTAAGTTCAAGTGAGATGCAATGTGCCTCAAGTTTTGAAAAATCTTTTTGAAACTGGGCAATGGTCTTTTTGAGAAGAATGTTTTCAGACTCAAGAGTTTGGTTTGATGTTTCACTCATTAGATTATCAAGTAAGGGCTCAGAATCAATACGTTTGTCTAGACATTGGACAACATTCTGATCAACCTCTCCTTCATTTCTGAATTCAGGTTGCTCAGATTGTTGTTTATCATTAGCAGACATAATATGAACAACAGTAGATTGTACCTCAACCATTAGCTCTTTGTCAAAGTTGGGTTCTGTGTCGTAGATGGGTATGACATCTTCCTCAACCATCTGTTCTTTGTCAAAGTTGGGCTCTGAGTCATAGGAGGGTCCGATCTCTGTATAATCAGCGTCTGCATCATTCTCTAATCTGCTGCTGTCATTCGACTGTTCTAATTCTGTCCCACTACTTTCCTTGTCAACCAAACCAGCATCTAATGCTTTAGCCGTATTAGCTTTCCCTTCTTGAGTCTGCAATTTACTTTCATTCACCCTTCTGTTAAACTCTCTTTCATGAACTATTCTTTCAGCAATCAACTTCTCAAGATAATCCATCAGTTGGAGCAGTACATCTTTGAAATCGTGAAAACCGAGTCGAGTGTATTCAAGAAAATACTTGCTTGCTATGAGAGAATCATCGTCCGAATATAACCTCGTACGGATGAATTGCTGAAACTGTTTCTTAAGTACACAAAAGGCATCCGTGGATCCATTCTCCTGAAGTTCTTCTTTGTTAAGTTGATGTTCAAGTAGATCCATGTTGAGGAACATCGTACGAGTGAAAATCTCAAGGTCTTCTCCAAAGAAGTATGTAAATGCCCGTTTGAATCCATTCTCGAGACGAGTGCCAGCTAAGTCTTTGTTTGAGAGAAGCTTAAGGTGTGAATGAAGTAATATAAAAGATGCCATGCATTTTTCTTTGCATAATTTCACAACTGGATCTTCAGAATCATCAGTAGCATGTGTGTCGTACACTGGGTCTGTGTCATCCATGTGAAGTTCCTGCATGCTTGCCATTAACATCACATCTGCTGTGTCGGGCTCTAAATCTTCATATTCATTATCAGATGGAATATTTGCCATAAAACTTTGCAAAGCAACATTGTGATTACCCCCTTCATCTTCCATGTGGCTAAGTGTGGCATCGACTTCTGCTTCAGTATCAAAGAGTGGAGTTGAATCATACTCTTGAGCTTCCACATTTGCCATAATTTCCGTATTTGCCATGAATGCCATGATTGGTTCGAAAAACTCTTGTTCATCATCAGTATCTTCCATTGTGTTTAAGCATTCAGAAGTTGAAGCCATAACGCCTTTGCCTTTCTCAGTGGATACTTGTCCAAGCTTCACTAAATTTTGCAGAAGAGATTGCATATACCCATGTAGTAAACCTGGATGGTACTGTGAAATGAAGATAGGTTCAGGCTCATTCGGATGGTGGAAGAAGAAAACACCAGCAGGGGAGTAACTGAATGAATCATGAACAACAGCTGAAGATGGTGGAGCT
The DNA here is from genome assembly GCA_014162995.1 of Artemisia annua. NCBI lineage: Eukaryota > Viridiplantae > Streptophyta > Magnoliopsida > Asterales > Asteraceae > Artemisia > Artemisia annua. Next base: position 149,025 of record LBNU01008908.1, read on the forward strand.
GGGAGAATAGTCTTCTTTAGCTTCATGCTTAAGCAAGATTCAAGAATTTCCCTCATTCTATAGTGATGAAGTTCTTCAGCGCGATGTAGAGATTCAAGATGCTTCCACATTGCATGAGCACTGGTATCATAGTCGAAGTGCATGTAGATAGAATTGGGAAGTCCCATGGAAATAAACCATCCAACCTGTAGGTCAGCATCATACTGAGCAAGGTCTGAAGCATTCAAATCTTCCTTCGTTTGTAATCTTATAATCCCTGGTGTGTCAGAGATGAATTTCATTTCATATGGACCATCTTGAATTGACTTAAGCATAAGATCTGCGTGAGGACGATCATTGAGCCATTGTAAAAATCTTTGTTTCCAATCAGTGTATGTTCCTGGTAGCAACATTGGAGGCCTAGATTCAGTGCCGTAGAGCAGAGTATCACGAATGTTGGAGCTGTGACTTTGATGTAGAAACGGTTGCTGATGAGAATATTGGTGAGGAAGGTAGTTAGAAGAAGGTGGTTGAGACATTATTGATGACATTTCTCTCCCCCTTGATTGTTACGATGGAATCGGAAGAATCAAACCAAAATGTCACACGCAAGGTCGAGATAGTGATTTCGTAATTTCCCTCAAAAAATGAATGTGAAAATTTTCTCTCCCAAAATTTGAAAAACACTTAGAAATGCAATTTTAAGGTTATAGGAAAATTTTGAGTTTTGAAAATTTTGATGCCAAATTTTACCGAAAAAATTTGAATTTTGGCCTAAAAATTCGAATTTTGAGCCAAAATTTTCACCGTTATACCAAAACTTGAATTTCGCGTAAAAATTGAACGTTTAGTTTCCTATAAAAATTAAATTTTACTCAAATTTTCCCGCCAAAAAAATTATAAAGATAATAAAGATTATAAGAAGAAAGATTATAAAGATAAGAAGAAAAAGAAATGGATCTTTGAAGGATAAAAGTAGGTTGTAGTTGTAGATTAGTTGTGAGAGTCGAAACGAAATCCAAAACTTGAAAATGAACTTCCTTACTCGCAATACTTTCCCTTACTCGCAATACTTGATTGAACAGCCTTACTCGCAAAACCTTGATAAAATAGCCTTACTCGCAAAACCTTGATAAAATAGCCTTACTCGCAAAAGAAATCTGATACTCGCAAGCTTCAGTTCTTACTCGCAAGAATCTGATACTCGCAAGCTTTAGTTCTTACTCGCAAGTAATTGATACTCGCAAAAAATTTTCTTTCTTACTTGCAAGAAATTGATACTCGCAAGTATATGATTGTTGATACTCGCAAGATAAGAGAAATGCCTTACTCGCAAAACGATAAGGCTCACAGAAGGCTTACTCGCCAAAAAGAACTGGGTGATACTCGCAGAAAATCTGATACTCGCAAGATTCCATGTGATACTCGCAGAAAACTTGATACTCGCAATATTCCACGTGATACTCGCAGAAAACTTGATACTCGCAAGACTTAACAAAAAAATTGATACTCGCCAATCCCTAATACTCCTTACTCGCAATATACCCAAAATACGTACTGATAAGATTTTTGTTGCAAAAAAGAGTACTAGACCAATACGAATGTAATAAATGCTTTTACTACACTAAAATATGAACCCAACGAGTAGAAAATGAAATCTAACGAGCCTAAACACGAACCAAACGAGATCAAAACTACCCAAACTAATCTAAAAACAACCTCTAATATCCCTAGGCGAATGATACCACTTGTTAGGTCACCATGTTATAGCATAAACAACCAAAGATACTTGTATGAACAAGAAACAAGAATAGAGAAGAAGAAGAAGAATAATATGGAAGGAACTCTACTAATGATATGATAAATATGATAGTGTATTATGAGAACCAACCAGCCTTAAGGAAGGCTTACACATTGTATTTATAGGGGAGTCCAAGGGTCTCTAGATTCATCTCCATACTTTACACTACTAGCCCTTGGACTTCCACTTGTAGTAACATTACATCATAAACTTTCATAATAAAATGATTAAACATAAAACATAATAAGTTTAACTAGCAACCTATCATAAACAAATGACCGACACTTGAATAACGTGAAACGTGTTCCTAACAATTCTTTACCTTATTTAGTTTTACATCTTGTTATTTGAATATTGGGGACAATGTTCATCTTAAGTGTAAGGGGGGGGGGTAAATTACGATACCTTAGAGAATGCAATTACACTTGATTTTTGTTTGTTTAATGGTAGATGTGTAATAAAACTGAGAGAAATACCTGTTAGGGTAATTTTAGTGCCAAATTTAAAATTTTTTACAACATATAGGAGTGAAACTTTGGTCTTAATGAACGTCTCATGGATAGGAGTTATATGACTAACACAAAACCGTACCACTAAAAAAAATTTTCCACCCCAAATATGTGAGGTTCGCCCCTAGAATTGGTAGGAAAAGCATTTATGCTATGATGTGTGTACCGGTAGCACTTATATTCTAGAACTTGCGATAGGACCATCCCGAATCCACAAGTGAGACTACATTCGTGTAGTTAGATTTACTACATGATAAGAGGCATTAGGATTAACCCATGTTTTACACCTGTATTATAATTACATTGACTTCATTGGTCAAGTATTTCTCCCACACCTTTGCGTTGTACCCATCTTTGGTACACGATACCCCTAGTACACCCTCCAGAGCCTATCCTTTTCGTTTCTAACTTTAAGCATTTTACTTAAAGGAAGAATTTGTTTACAATCCACCCCAAATGTACACCCAAATCGCCTTAGCCTACCTTGTATGCACTCAACTTTAGTGCATTATTGTGACAACATTTGTTTAAACCCTTAGTTAATTATCTAATTGATTACATGTTTGCTAAGTCGAGTCATATCCTGGTACATATTGTTTTGGGATGATTGGGACTCATGGGTAAAGTACTAGTGTAATGGAGTAATGGGGAAAAACAACATTATTACCCCCAAAGTACTCCAAGTGTTTCGATTATCTTAATTCGAGTCATTAGAATAGTTATTTGTAAAGTATGTAAAAGTTCAAGTGTAAGGGGAGAACCGAGGCCCCTATGACGTATTATTTTGGATGGTAGGGCAAGAGTGTATGAAAAAAAAAATGAAAAAATCAAGAAAAACACAAAAAAAAATGAGAAAAAGAAAAGTAGAAAAAACATACGGACTACCATCCTGTTTCTTTTTATGTTTATTTTATGTTTTTATTAGTTTTTGATTAGCGTTAGTCGAGTCTAGTCTTGGCTTAGCAACGCCATATTGTACATGTGATTAATCAAGATCTTTAACTCGCCACCAGTAAAATATCCCTTATCTAACAAAACCGTGTTTATCATATCCCTACACCTCATTACAACCCTTTTTGTAAAGCCCTCTTTGATAGTTTATCTTAGGTGCTTACGCCTAGTGGATAAGGTTTTTGATCCTTTCCCAAGCCTATGGTAATCTATTTGCTATGACAGGTAGTGAGAGGTATTATTCATTTTCATTTATGATATATAATTCTATGACACCTGAGAGATGTGAGTATCTAAACACCACTTGTGAGGTGTTAGTTTGTAATCTCCGTGCTTATTATGATTAAAGGGGAACGACTATTTGTTGTAATTACTTTTATATTAGTGTTAAATGACCCCTAACTTGTATTTTGATTAGAATAAAAGCACATTTGCTTGAGGACAAGCAAATATCAAGTGTAAGGGTATTTGATGAGGCGAAAAGTGTACCGCTTTTCGGGGGTCATTTAAGCCCTAAATCGTATTTATTTGATCAATTATTGCCCTAAATCGTTCCTTTTGTCATTTTAGGCACTTTGGAGAGAAATTCTGGAAAAAGGAAGCATTTTGGACGTTTTTGGAGCATAAAAGTGAAGAATTCGACAAAGTGCTAAAGTCTGCTGGTATAGTACCCATGACGGCGTCAAGCTTGGATGTGACGCCGTCAAGCCTTGATAAGCCAGAACGGATTTTGGGAGATTAAAGGGGGACGGCGTCAAGAAGGCCATCAAGAAACCCTAAACACGGCGAGGTGACGGCGTCACAGCTACAACGTGACGCCGTCAGATCTGTTTTTCTATATATATTCTCACAATTTTTAGTCATTAGTGTGGAACTTTTTAGAGAGAAACCCTAATACGAATTTTAGCAGCTTTTTCAAGGTTTTTTACCTTGAGATCTTCCATGTTACATTGAAGATAAGTAATCAATTAATCATTCAATATGTCTATGTGTTGTTTGATTCTATCTTGTTCTTGTCTTTTGTTTAACATGCTAGGCTAGGTTTTCTTTGTGTTTGCTTAGATTTAATGAAACCTAACTATTGATTATTGATTGAATGGTGTGTTATTGATTGTATTGGATGAATGTTTATTGATGTTAGGCTTAAGAAAACTGGCTAACCTCCTATACGGTAACTTGCTTGAACGTCTTAAGAAACATAAACCAATGTGTACTAAGGTTATTTGATTATATTTAATGCATGAGCGAATTCTAGTGATCCCATGTTAGGAGCTTCTTAGCCGGCTCGACATAGGAGTGAAGTAGGAGCTTATAGAGTTGGGAAAGTCCGTACACACCCCCACGACCGTTATTAAGGAATACAATCCGTCATCCACGCAATTAATACACACTAATCAATCGGTAAAAGATAGTTAGGGAGTAAGGAAATCTAAGTAAACACATTTCTCTCCATATAGTTTTCACAACATTTACTTTCAGTTTATTTTACTTTATTTGCATTGTAGTTATTTGGGTTAGTTGACTAGCAACTAATTCCGTCTACTCCTTCAAAACCGAGATTTTACTTGCTTTCATTAAAATATAAAAATACAAAAAGAATCTTCCCTCACTCTTAGACCTATTAGAGTAGCTTTTCAATCCTAACGACACTATTCCCCTAGAGAACGATCAATCCCCCGTACTTGCCACTACACTATACTACATCGGTCAGGTACACTGCCTGGTGGGGATTGCAAGCTTCTCAAGATCCCTTGAGAAGTAAAACCTTTTTGCGAGGGTGCAATCTCACGCATCAGCGAAACATACCCTAGGTGTAAAAGTAGTTGTAACTCCAGAAACAAAGCTCAGTGCCTTGTAAGATGCATAACTTGGATTTGCATATACTTCTGCAGCAAGGATACATGTCATTGGGCTATAAGTGCAGTTAAATTAACCAATATATATAAATGTCACCACATCAAACTTGTAAGTGACAGATCTAAGTGTCCACAGAGATCTAAGAGTTATTAGCAATCTTGATTACACAACCGATAGACTATTCAATGTTTTCTTATTTTAGTGCACGCAAGATACATAGAACCACTAGTTGCAACTAGGAGTCGTTATTTTATATCCAAGGTCGTGTATACAATTACCTCACCACATGCATAAGCGTAGCATTTACTGCAGTTATTGGCACAATTCCGTGATCATCTAAAATAGCTACAACAAGGCAACATAAGCATTGCACGAAACTGATCAGAGGTATCATATTCACATATCCTTACATTAAGGCAAAATAATTGACAAATACTCGAGGACAGAATTATCGTTCATGTCGTTAGAATTAAAAAAAAAAACATATAACAAGAGACTGACATCTGGAAGTGACTCAAGTGAGCCCCAAGGTTCTTGATAGTTGTTACAAAAATGTATAAAAATTAATTGAAAAAAAAAAGAGAACTTACAATTGGAGTGTAAATTCCCATCACAATATATATTCATACATCTTCTTCTTTCCCACAAAAGGAGCAAAGAACACATAGAAAGCAACTCCCAATGCAAGAAACACAGAAACAGCCACCACCTGCACAAATTTGATGTGAAATCAGCCACCCAAAAGAACTTTCTGGTGAGAAGGGAGTGGCTGCGGAGATGCGGCTGTAACAAAAACAACACTATTTCAGAAAATAAATTAAAAAAACTCAAATCTACAAACAAGATGTATAAATCTATGAAAAAAAACTTCAAGACTTAATTACTAGTAACAGATCTATTATCTAACTTAAAAGAATACCTCAGATCTTTGATAAACATCTTTGGTAAACATCTCGGGTTGTTGAAAGGTCCAGTAGTTGTGAGGATTGCTGGTGGACAGGTTGACTTGTAGTGAGATCAGGTGGTCGTGATGGTGGAAGATGAGAATATTGGTGAGGTGCAGAGAGTGTTTTTTAGATAGAGGAAGATGAGAATAGATGAAGTAAAATGATGTTGGTGGTATGTGTTTATTTATAACTTTGATTGATGTTAATTAAGTGAGTGTATTGGTTTATTAAGTGAGGGTATTAGTTAATTAAGTGTTAAATTTTGTGAAGATAAAAGTTAAACGAATGAAATAAAAAAAATTGTCCAATACAAGTCGCTCAAAAAAGTACAGGTTGCCCTATACATTATACCCGACATATACCTTACAATTACTATTCAATTTGTGTACTTTAATATAAAATATATGGACACGTGTCACTTTCATGTTGAGTCGCTCATTCTCCCAGTTGCTCTGATCCAAAATTAGAAAGCAAAAAAAAAAGTCTAAAAGTGGGTAGTATGTCACGGGGCGCGGTCCATTTTTAGAACTACCCGTTAGATAAATATGATTAATTAATTAATTGTGTTTTCATGAGCCACTTTTTCCTAGTAGTTAAAAGTGATGTGGACCCGTTTTATTTGACTGTGAAGTATAATGGGACCCACTTAGTCGTCTCAAAAAGCGTTGGCCGTCGTCACTAAAGACCTTTTGCGACGGCCATTTAACGACGACACTTTAGCAAGGACTTGAGGCTTAGCAACGACATTTAGGCTTTTAAGGACGACCTTTTGCTGTCCCTAAAACCTGCGAATCTTGTATCGCTTTCAGTGATTTTATTAACGATTTAGCTGGGAAAACACAACAATTGTCTCAAAATACATGAGTGGGGCAATCGTATAAGTGTGTAGGGTGTGGGATTCTGGAAACTCAAAAGATCCATACATTTCCTTCTTTCCCTGCGGGACCACCACACCTAGTATTCGGCAAAATACAAATTTTATTTGCATACGGGAGTTGAGTCCCGAGAGATAAAGTGATTTGATAAGAGAGAGAAATAACTTTACAAGAGAGAGAGAATATTTAATTATGTTATGAGTAGGTATGCGTGTTTTAGGGGTATTTTTAATGATAAAAAATATAAAATAATTAATATAAGAGAGAGAAAGTACTGCAATGATTGAAGGAAAGTTGAAGGAAAATGTTTTGGAGAGAGAAATAGCTGATGTGAAACTGATGTGTCGAGGGAAAATCCTATACCACACCCTCTGCCCTAAACATCAGTAGTACTCTATTGACAAACTGATGAATCGTTTATTATTTCTTCCATTTAAGCTTGTGTGAAAACAAGTAGCCATAAACCTTTTTGTCATCTTATTGAAAACTTTTGGCTTTTTGTAAGATCAGATCATTAGTCCATCTTACTTACGATCTCACGATCCTATGTAATCGATCCTATTCCGATCAATGTATTGTTTGTGAGATCTTGTGATTTTACTCGTGATCGTAACAACCTTGCATATAACTGTTTTGTAAAGCACATGAATAAACATATAATATAAATTTCAAGAAAATACATAATTATGAATAAAGAAAACAAATGAGTTCGTATATGCTTACGTCCCGTTAGAAGCGTCCAAATGATGAGTCACTGTCACAACTCATAAGTAAATTGATTGATAAGGGGAATGGCTGATAATTGGATCATTATAATATAATTAGCGAATGAAATAATAAATGCAGCAAAATATTGATGGGATTCCAAGTTTCCAACGACCAAGGAGATATGAATTATTAAAAAGTTCTACCATTGGTACTATTTATTTCATATAAATGTTTTGTACTTTATACCCTTCTTTGTCCCTCTATTTATAGTATAACACAATTTTTTATCAGTTTTTGTTCCGTACTTTTTGCCAGTTTAATACTTTTGACTTATTAAACTATTTATTTTTTATTCCGCACTTTCCGTTTCGCAGTTTTATAATATGAACAAAATTATAAAAAAAAAATATATAAAAGAAATAAAAAAAAAGGAAAAAAACAAGAGGGGTAAAACTTGTAGATGTAAGGGACTTTATAGCCTCTCCCTTATTAAAATTGCACACACGTATGTACACATAAATATGTTTTTAGTATATATAAACAAAAAATATCAAACGTTAAACTTTAAAACATACAAAATGAGTACTATGTTTTAACTAAAATACTTTTACTTATTAACATACACTTGTGGTTGTCAATTTTATTCGAGTGTCGTTATTAGTAAAGATTACCTTTAAGAATGATCTACCCAGTAAGCCTTATATATGCAAACCTATTTGTCTTTAAGAATTTTGTAAGCATTATAGAATATTCGTCGACCAATTGAGTGAATCATAGATTTGTTGAGTGATTTGAGTGTTTTCATTTCCTATTCGCGAGGTGTTTGGTTGTGCGCACTATTGATTGCGTACTTAGTTAACATATAATTTCATGGACTTTTATTTAGGAGATATTTTCGTACGTCAAAATCGAGAGTTTACTTGAGGACAGGTAGAAGTCAATTGGGGGATATTTGATGTGATCAAATAAGTAATATTTTAATGCATCATTTATCCTATACATTTTGTTGATTTACTATGATATTATATAAGAATTGTTACTTAATCGTTTACTTTTGTGCTTCTTAGTAATTCTGGAGGCAAAGATGGAAATGACACGAAAAATGACGTTATTTGGAGCTAAAACGAAGAAGAAAAAGAATACTGTTGTTCAGACATCCAATACGCTGTTCAAATGTACTGAATACCATCTATCCATACATTAGAAGATGTTGAAGCTGGTATGATGCTTATTCAGCATACCTTTATATTCACATTATTAGAACTATTTTAGATCAAAAACTAACGCGAAAAGCAAAAGATATCGTTTTGTTGTGTTTATGACTGGTGCAAGGTATGGATATTGGCTAAAACATCAAACAAAATGCAACCAGAAAGCCCAGAAAAGAGCACGAGATGTGGGAAAAGAGATCTAGAAGCGAGTAAAAGTTAATATTCACTCAACGGAAAAGCCCGTGACGAAGTTTCAATTACTTAAAAGGCTTCGAGAATTGAAGAAATGCTTTAATCCGAAGAATAAGATGATTATCTTATATAAGCTTCCCAAAATTCCGAGCAAGTGATCACTTTTAGTATCATTGAATGACTTTTGGAAGACTCGTCAACCATTCCTCAAGTTACAAGGACTTAAGTTACTTTTTAGAAGTTATTAGCTAGTATAATGAAAGTTTATGTGTCATTTCATGAACTTATAAGAATTTAGGGGCTTGATGTAAAAGGAACCCACCCATGGAGTCCTTAAATACCACCCTCAACCTCATTTTTGAGGTGGTTAGTTGGTTAGTTCCTAGTAGTTTTCTAGTTTAGCTTATTTTCATGTAATGTTTTCTTAATGCAAAAGTTTTCTTTCAAGTCTTAAAGCTTTTTACTTGCTTATTGTATTGCTTATTTACCTTTACTTAATTGCTTTTCATCTTATTATTCAAGCTTCTTTCTTCTACTTTGATTCAAATAAGCTCACAAAAGTTGCACCACCTTTGCATGAAAGCTTATTTCGTGCCTTATGATCATGAGTTGAGCTTATTTGGGTTTTGGTAGCTGTGAGAGCTTTTGTACGTTTTTGTTAAGCTTATTTAAAAGTTTTCATAAAGTTTTTTTAGCTTATTTGTCATTTTTATTGCTTAAAAGTTGTTTACATGTTTACAAGCCCTAGAATTGGACTTGAGCTTATTTAAGCTCGTAAAGCTTGTAAAAGCTTCTTTTGAATCCTCTAGAGTGCTTATTAATGAGTAGACATTAGTTTCTTTTGAGTCCTTAAGCTTAATTTACGTTAAAAATTAGTTCTTTTTTATTTTTACGTGAGTCTCTTAATTTTACGTAATGTTTTCTAGGTTTTAGCGAATAAGCAGTTTTTCAAAATAGCGAATAGAAATTTTTTGTTTAGGGTTTAGCGAATAAGCATTTTCTCAAAATAGCGAATAGTAATTTCTTAGATAAAATAGCGAGTAGTGTTTTCAATGAAAATAGCTAATATGGTTTTTGCTAATATGGTTTTTGCTAATATGGTTTTTGCTAATATGGTTTTTGCTAATATGGTTTTTTGCTAATATGGTTTTTTGCTAATATGTTTTTTGCTAATATGGTTTTTGCTAATATGGTTTTTGCTAATATGGTTTTTGCTAATATGTTTTTTTGCTAATATGGTTTTTGCTAATATGGTTTTTGCTAATATGGCACCAAAGGGTATAAAATAGCGAATATGGTTTTTAGGTTTTAGCGAATAGGGTTTTTTTTTAGAGTCTAGCGAATAAGAAAAAAAATAATAATAGCGAGTAAGGTTTTTTCTAAAATTGCGAGTAGGCTAGAAAATAAATAGCGAATAAGGTTTTTTATTGCGAATATGATTTTTGATTTATGTTGCGAATAGAGTTCTTGAGTTGCGAGTAAGCAACAACATTGCGAGTAAGCAATTTCTTTACACTCCATCGTTTATCGAGTGGAGTTTTCTTTTATTGTTTTCGTACCGTTACTCTGTCGAATTTTCGTCAAATCTTTTTAACTTAGTTTATTTTTCTTTTACTCGTTTTATTTTCTTAATCCAACTTCCTTTTCGTTAATTAAAAACACAAAAACATTTTCTTTATTGCTTTCGTGTTACATTTCTTTTATTTCTTTCTTATTACATTTCTTTTACTTATTTCTTGAACGTATGTTTTCTTTAATTATTAGTCTTGTTTCTCTTTATTCCGTTCTTTACTTAGTTTAACTTTTCAATTAAGTTTTTTGTAGTTTAATTGAATCCAAATCAAATCTTTTATAAATCCAATTCATAACTCATAACTCACGACTTGAGTAACTTGATCAATTTCAACCCTCGTTGGGACAACGATACCCGTGGTTCGAGCTTGTACTTTGCTCCTGCGAACTATCAGTTTTTGGCGCCGCTGCCGGGGAGCGGTTGATTAAGATTAAGTCATTCGTCGTTCGAGACTTGTGTTTTGAAGATCCTTCTTTTTGAAGTTAACGCTTTTCTTAAACATAAAAACAACTAAAAATTATAAAACCTTCAAAAGCCAAAAATATTTTCTATTTTCTTTTCATAAACTTATAAAAACCAAAAAGATTTTCCTTTCTACTTTCTTTTACACTTTGTTTTGTTTTGATTTGTATGATCACTCGTTCCAAGTCTAACTTAAACGAGTTTTCTTTTCTTGAAGTGCCTACTAATCGGAGCCGTCGTAGACGAAAGCAAAGGAGCGTACCCGAGTTACGTGATCCTCAAGATTTCATCACCAAGATGAATAACAACAACAACAACGGTGCACAAAACAATGGTGAACACCCGCCAGTGGGTGGTAACCAACCTCTTCATTGAAGTTAACTCACTACTTCATTTATTTATGTCATTCTAAGAATACATAATTATTGAAGTAGTATTATATTACTTCATGCATTTATGTTATTCCAATAATACATAAATATTTGAAGTTGTCTTGTTATCATATTGACACATGTTCTAATAGATATCTAACTTAGAAACAGTAAATTATCCATGTAGGTCTCACGCATACATGGAAATTCACCTTGTTGTTGGAATTTAGTCTGCGTCTCACGTTTACTAAATTTCAACACCAAGTGTTTCTTAGAATAGATGTATTAAACATCTTAGAACTATAGTCTCTTACTATGTAGTTAAGAGAATCCTTTAAATCATATTACTATGTGTTGTACCTTGCACACAATCAAGATTTCTCCCACTTGTGCATGGAACAACATCAAGTGCCACATAAACAACACGCACGCGTTTGTTATTGTGAACAATATGATTTGTGTCAATATGTTAACATAACTAGTAGATATAGAGTCATTCAATCAATTAAGGAAACATACATGACTATCCTTGAAAATATTAATGTCTATATTTTGGAAAGTAATTATCTTGAGATATACAAAAGATAATCTGAGATATATTATCAAGACAAAAGTCTTATAACTCCCACTGAATTAGAGAACATTACAATAATCTTTTATTCAGTAATAAGCACACAATACTCCCACTGAATTTGATAACATTGTAAATGTTTCATTAATCAGTGAAAGGAAATAGTGTACTATTTACTTTCCTACATCTTTTG
>LBNU01008910.1:4683-18368 GCA_014162995.1 Artemisia annua
TATATATATATATATATATATATATATATATATATATATATATATATATATATATATATATATATATATATATATATATATATATATATATATTGAAAAAGCGAAAAATTATATTACCTCTGAAACTAGAACAACTTGGACAGAAGATCACAACCAAAATGATAGAATGTTTGTAAACATACATAAACAGATTATGTATGAGAGCCAAACAAACTACACTTTAAGAAAAACTAAGCCACTAAATAATTGGACAAAAAAAACTAGAAACTAGACATCCTAAAAACCAACTTTGACTTTGTCTCAATGCCTCTGAAGCCTGAACTTGTACTCCTCAGACTTTAAGAATCAATAAATTACAGAAGCGCTTGAATAACCGATCTACATGACCACTGTAAACATTGAGACAAGAATATAGATGACCGTGAACTCAAAAGAGATTTAGCTTTCATTTTCACAATTATCTGTATCGTCATCTGAATCTTCAATAATTCGTAGCTCTAAAAAAAAGAGATTTCTTTTTCTAATGGGAGAAAGATCACCACTGGTACCCACTTTCTCATTATGAGGATTTTCGAAACTATCCAACTCAAGGTCTTTATTGTTTGATCATAAGTGTTTTTTAAGAGAAGACTTACCTTTCCATTTGTTGTTAGAATATGAGTTTATCTTGCGATTTATACCCATGAAGAGACCCCAAAATACATAAAAAGATAAATATATTTTGAGTCCCCTAAAACACACCCTCCAATACGGCTATGGATATAAATATTTTAGCATCTTTTCATATATACTAAATAACATCATTATGAGTGTGTTTGGCAAAATTAGCTGAAACCGGAGCTAAAACTTATCGTAAAGTCAAACTTTCTTTCTTTTTCTAATGTGAAATGATCAAATAAAATACATAGTTTTAATTTCAGGTGTGTTCAGAAATTGAACCCGGGTGATAGATTTTTGTAACATAAGGGTCACGTTTAATTTGGACTGACCCAAGAACTTCGAGTTCTCGTAAATTACGTGGCTTTTTAGCGTGCAGTGTAAATTTCTGTCTAAGATTATGATTTTTCCTAAATAAATCTAGTATGTCTTGGTTATATAATCCATTGTTTTATAGTAAAAAGAATTTGTGACCTAATCCATTATAAACTTGAGTCCGCCACTACCTACAACTTTGAGCGAGCCGCTGAGTGAACATGAACATCTAAATTAAAAAGAATTTGTGACCTAATCCATTATAAACTCGGTCAACATTGCTAGTTATCAACACTTGTACAAGAAGATAATATTAATCAAGACCATAACAGTTTTGTTAATATTCCGTTTAATAAGACCATACTAGTTTTGCTAACATGCATTCTTGTGTTATTTCTAGGCAGTGTATATTCCACAAAAAGGTGTAGATTGGCGGGAACACCCTGACCCTAGGTGCCTTTTGGCATAGGCAGTGTATATAATGTTTTGTTTGAGTCTAAAGGTTATAGAGACAAAAAAGGTTAGGCAAAAAAGATGCCAAAAGAGAGAAATGTTAGTTGTAATGTGTATGAAGATAGAAAGTCTTGCAAATGAATGAAATTTACACATAAGGAAAGGAGGGTTTGAATACTTGCTCCTCATATTATCACATATCCTGGCAATCCCAAATTCCCAATCCCTTTGTCTCATAACCTAATTGATTCTTACAAGATACCACATTTTCTTTACTTGCTCTTACGGGTTCAATTAGATGTTTCCCATCTCGAATCTTGTTGTTTAAAGTCGATTAAGATAGTTGTATAGGTTTTTTTGGAATATATGTGATAAGTCTAATGAGTTGTTTGTAACATTGGAAATCTTTCATATAAGATACTAGAAGATCATAAATTATCATTTACCCAAATCCAAAGAAACATTAGAAGCCCAAATCCAAAGAAACATTAGAAGGATCTAATTAGTTTTCTTCTTATAAAGTTACATGAAAATGAGGAAATTTGTAATTTCAATATTTAGTTGGGGAAATATGTAATTTACGATGTCTAAATAGGAATATATGTAATTCCCCTTAGGTTTTTCCTACCACCGTTGAAGATATAGCACGTATATACTCCGTAGTTAATGTACTTTGATACAGGTACTAATAAGTACGAAGTAATAACTAATGACCTTTTAAATGCTCCAAATAAAGGTGAAAGTCCAGTATCATTTTATATTGCAAAGAAACAAGAAGAGAATCACACACTTATTTGCTCATATCGAGTTAAAAGTCAGTTAAAATGATAATTAAAGTATGAAAAAATAGCAATATCATAATATCAATGGTACTCCATATTTATAAGAACCTTGTTAATACATACTAACGTCTTGATATAAATAGGGCTATAGTTGAGTTAGCAGCGCTCATGTGCAAAAGTTTATATGATATCTAAACATGACGATAAAGATATATTATAACCATCCAACTTTAATTTTTATCAGTTTTTCGTCACTCTGACCACTAAAAGATGAGTTTAACAAATATGTAAAAACTAGAAGGGGGGTTGAATAGTTTCACCGTTTCTTTTTTGTTGTTAAAACGTTTCGCCGTTTTTAGGTCTGATTTGTATTCTTTTGCAAACTTTTTGAATTCTACTTGTTTTGTGATATCAACTTAACTAGTAACATGCATAAATAAACAAGTAATATAAAGAGTAATGAAAGAACACAACCAAAGAGACGTGGCGATTTATAGTGGTTCGGCACGAAGCTCACTCTTCGTCCTACTCCACTCCCCGAGTACCACACTCGAGAGTTATCAATCACTATATCAACACACTCCTTCAGGCGGAGAAATCCGTACACATGCTTACACAAGGCTTAACGACACTAAGCATAATGTCGAGTTCTAATCGTAGCTAGAACCAATCTACACCAAGGCCCATGTAGCCACACGAACAAGCACTCTTGTCCATCTTGAATCTTCACCCGATCCAAGTCTTCACATAATCGACACACTTGGTTCTTCACCCGAACCAAGCCTTCACACTTAGACACACTTGGTTTTTCACCCGAACCAAGCCTTTACACACTAGACATACTTGGTTCTTTACCCGAACCAAGACTACACACATGACTCACTTGGATCTTCACCCGATCCAAGTCTTTACATAATATTTCGACAAGATTCTATCCTACACACTAGGACATCATTCTCCTCACACCAATACATGAACTAATCTAGTTACAACACTTCTTGGATCTACATCACCATCCAAGTTCACACGAATATCCCCTCCTCGACTCACACACAAGTCGGATCACAGTGACAATATTTACAGAACCTATCACCGTAACACTTGTTACGTTTGTGTGTGGACACCTACAACATCTCAAGACTTCATTGATGTCGAGAGTTCTTCTCTTGCACTTGACGGAAGAGGAAATCACTTATAAACATATACCGACATGTTATAGTGATCAAAGACTCAAGGGGAAAATAAAAACAAAAAGTTCGTGTGTGAAAATCCTTGTTTTCTAAAGTGTAACAGTTCTGTATTTATAAACGACAGGACTGGTCTGGCGGTCCCGTAAATAGGCGACGGTCCTTTATCACTAAGGGACCGCCGACCCTTTAAGGGACCGTCCAGATAAAAATGCTCCCTTTTTGTCCTGACGTGGTGAAAACTTATCTGGTGTAGTTTTAGCTGATTTGGGGGGAAAAGTAGCTGTTACACATTTGAATTCAAATATATTTTCTTAATAAAATATTTCTTTACAAACACAAAAATACTTTTGTGAAAATGTTTTGTCAAACTTAAAAATGTAAGTTTATAAGAAAATAAAACTTCTTTGATCACCAAACTAATGACGGTATAAAGTTTGTTCATACCTGAAGTGACGTTGTAGAAGCTTTGTGGAAGTAACGAGTTTCCTCGGTTAAAAACTTATTAACCATAACTTTACGTAACATGTCTTTATATTTTGTGATTATCAAAAAACAAGAAGATCGAATAATGCGAATAACTTTTTTGACATTATTTGTATTAACAATCTCCCCATTTTTGATGATTACAAAATATAAACTCATTTTAGGTAAAAATTATGCGTTGATAAATTTTTAATGAGTTTTCCCTTTACTTCTCCCCCTTTTTGTAGAATCAAAAAGGTGTCGATGGTGTTGAGGAGAGTAGACGTGAGTATCCTTGAAAGGGCATCGTCATTGTTGACGGAATGTGTTGGGAATTATTGGAGATACTACTAATGGACTTCTACTGAAGTGGTTTCTGCGGATGGTTCCTACTGACACAAGAGTTTCTGCGGACTAGAGTGTTCCTGCGGATGATATGATTCTGCGGATATAGTATTTCGTAGAATGTGGTAGAAGATCTGTTTAGATTATTTTAGGACAAGATATGTAGAATATCTTTTATTATCTTAATGTTATTTGTTTCTTGTAAGAAGGATTAGGGTTCCTTGTAGTATAAAAGGAACAACTGGTTAGACATTATGTATTGAATATAATTACATTTTATAAAAAGATCCATAGAGGATCAAGAGTTCTTAGTTATTTGTGTCTTCTTGTATTTAATTCCGCTATAGAATACAAGTTGCAGAGCTTCTCCATTAGTGTGTTTGTGATTACATAAGCATTACTAACGATCCACGTAGGCTCAAAGATCTATCAAGGTCTAAGGTTCAACAAGTGGTATCAGAGCCTCGGGAGAGTCTCTGTAATACTAAGAACAAAATAAACTTTACATCTCTTTTACACCCTCACAATCAAAAACAATGCCAGGATCAGTTGATGGTTCTAAAGTCACTCAGCAACAACTCAACTCCTCAACTCTACAACAAATTGCATCATCACTCACCAGTACCAGCAATGCTAAATTCCCATATCTCAAGAAGGAAGAGTATGAGCTGTGGGCAATGAAGATGCAGAATTGGATCACTAACATTGATTATCATCTTTGGAGTGTTATCCTTAAGGGTAACTCTCCAAAGAAGCATACCACAGATCCTGATGGTAGGATTTCCATCCTTCCTCCTGCAACTACTGAAGAAGCTCTAGCTGTTCAGAGAGAAAGCAAAGCTAGAACTATTCTCCTTCAGGCTATACCAGATGATCATATGGGTGATTTTCACTATATGCAGGATGCAAAGGACATCTGGATGGCCATTCAAGCAAGGTTTGGTGGGAATGAAGAGTCAAAGAGGATGAGGAAATCAATGCTCAAACAACAGTTCCAAGAATTCCAGATCTCAGAAGAAGAAGGAGTTCACAAGGGGTATGATAGATTTCAAAGGATTTTGAGTCAATTGAATCAGATGAAGGCCAAGCCAGATAATGAGGACTGCAATGCCAAGTTCTTACGATCTTTACCTCCCTCTTGGTTGCAAGTGAGCATTGCCCTCAAAGCTAAAGGTGGACTGGATAATTACACTTTTGATGATCTCTACAACAAGCTCAAAACCCTTGAGCCTGATGTCAGAAGTCACATTCGTCCATCCACTCCCAATTACTCAGCCTTTGTAAGCATAACCTCTAATAAGATGACTAATGTTGCAAGTCCAACTTCCTCAGCATCATCATCTTCCTACAGCACTCCTAGACCAAAACCTCAATCTCAGTCTAGTGGTGTATTGGAAGATGTACTACACTCTTTTGTTGCTGATTATGAAGATCAGCAGCAACTGGCCTATGAGGATTTTGATCAAATGGACCCACTAGATTTGGAAGAGATGAACTTAAAGTGGCAGTTCGCCATGCTCTCATTGAATATCAAGAAGTTTGAGAACAAGGCGGGGAGAAAGTTCAGATTTAAGAAAAGTGAACCAGCTTGATTTGATAGAAGGAAGGTCAAGTGCTTTACTTGTGGGCAGATAGGTCACTTCAAAAGAGAGTGCAAGGAAAGGAAGGCTAAAGATGAGATTAGGTACTCTGCCTATCAGCAGAATCAAGTGGAAGCTGGAAATGCCAAAGCTATGATCTTTTTGGATGAGCATGTGAACTGGAAGGTACATGATCCTGAGGATGATGAGATTGATGGTTCTGAGCTGAGTGGAATGCTGGCCTGGTGTGACACAGAGGATCAGCATGATCAAGTTGCCTTTATGGGCATCTCTCAGGTACATAATTGTATTTTTGGTTGTGCTGAAAGATATAATGAACTTAAGGAGGCTTATGATGATATGAAACCTAAATATAATGAATGCTATGTGGAGCTTCAAGCTCATAAAAATGGTTTAAAAACCTTAGAACAACAGAAAATTTGGTTTCCAAAGAATCAGCTTGCTTATGAAGAAAAGATTAGGGTGTTAGAAAGGGATTTACAATGTACTAAAAATGAGTTAGCATGTTTTGAGAAAGAAACGGCTAGAATAGATTCAGAAAAACAAGTATTGCAAAAGAAGTTAGATGAGGAAGTAGCTAGACATAATCAATGGTTAATTTCAGGCAATAAGTTAGCTAGTTTTCTCTATGGTAGTCAATCTGTAAAATCTGAGGTAGGTTTAGGTTTTAAGAAATATGTAGGTGTAGAGGCTATCAATGATATGAAAAAATCTACATCAGCAGGATTAGAAAATTATGTAAAAGAAGGAGCATTACATGTTGTACCTGGACCTATTAGAGGAGAACATATGCCCACTACCAAAACTTCAGACTTTGATGGATCACACCATCTATATGGCAAGAAGTCAAGTGACTTGCCAGACCCTGATTGTAAATCTACTGACTTTGTCTCTTGTTCTGACAGTGACAAGTCCTCTGACCAAGGGTCAACTACTTATACCAGTTGTGATTCAAGTGAAAAGTCTGACCTTCCCAAGACCTCACCCAAGCCTACACCCAAGATTCCCTACAAGTCTGTTAGAGTTGCTGCTGATGAACCAAATTCAAAGACAGCTACCCTTGGAGACTTGTCATTTAATTCTCTGCAAAACAATAATTTTAATTCTGTCAAAAACAATTCTATTAATGTTTGTGGATTGAGTACTTTTGCATGTAATGGAACATCTTTTACTTTGAATAAATCTTCTAAAAAGAAGAAATGTTTTGTTTGTGGAAGTAAATTTCATTTGATTAAGGATTGTACTTTTCATGAACAGAGAATGGGTGTTAGTGCTGACCAAAAGAAACCCAGACCAATGTGGAAAAATGTTAATAATATACCATCATATGTTCCACAAACAACCCATAAAATCAGCAAACACATTGCTGCAGATAAGTCAGTTCCTGCTGACAAGCATGTGTATACTGATAAAACCTCTCCATCAAGTTGGGGAAGACCTGTTGCAAGACCATTTATGAGACCAACAAGTACTTATTTTCAGAATGGTTATTGGCCTGGATTTCATGACTTAATGTATGTGGGAGGGGGATATTGGGATACTGCTGTTAAGCCCTCAGCACGTTATTCTTGGAATAAAAAGGGACCTAATTTTTATAGAAGAGCCGAGAACAATGGTGGATCTTATAAATCTACATGGCCTACTTGTTATGATCCACAAGGCAGGCTCAAGTCAGTGATGAATTGAGTCTCCAAAGTGTACTAATTTTTGTATATTTTTGTTGTTGTTGTAGGATCATCCTCTTAAAAGTAAAGATGTAGGCATAGTAGATAGTGGTTGTTCAAGAAGCATGTCAGGGAATAGAGAAAAGATGCTTAATTTTGTGCCCATACAAGGAGGAGGCAATGTGACTTTTGGTGGAGGAGATGGTAGAATCACTAGGAAAGGAACAATTAGAACCTCTAAGTTGGACTTTGAGAATGTGTACTATGTCAAGGAACTGCAAAATTTCAACTTGTTCTCAGTCTCACAAATTTGTGACACCAAGAGAAAAGTATTCTTCTCTGAGGATGAATGTCTTGTACTCTCCAAAGATTTCAAACTTCCAGAAGATACAACCATTCTGCTGAGAGTTCCTAGAAACCACAATTTATACACATTCAACTTGAATGATGTCCACCTAGAAGGTGACTTAAAATGTTTGGTGGCTAAAGCATCCCTGGATGAGTCTACAAAGTGGCATAGAAGAATGGCTCATGTGAACTTCAAGACCATTAACAAGCTTTCCAAACTTGGTCTATTTCATGGGCTTCCTCCTAAAATCTTCACCAATGAACACAATTGTGTTGCCTGCAACAAAGGAAAGGAACACAAAGCCTCCTACAAAGCCATTACAGCTGTGAGCACTATCACTGAACCTCTTCAGTTGCTGCATATGGATCTTTTTGGTCCAACTCAAGTCAGAAGTATTGATCACAAGTACTATTGTCTGGTAATCACAGATGACTATAGCAGGTTTTGTTGGGTATTCTTTTTGAGAACTAAAGATGAAACTTTTCCAACTCTTAAAGAATTTATTACTCTTGTTGAAAACCAGCTAAACAAAAAGGTTAAGAGTATTAGGTGTGATAATGGAACAGAGTTCAAAAATGTTTTTTTTAATAGAACTTTGTGGGTCTAAGGGGATCAAAAGGGACTATAGCAATGCCAGAACACCACAACAAAATGGGGTTGCTGAAAGGAAAAATAGGACCTTAATAGAGGCAGCAAGATCCATGCTTGCTGACTCTAAATTACCCACTATGTTCTGGACTGAGGTAGTAAGCACTGCTTGTTATGTTCTGAACAGGGTATCCATTACTAGACCTCATAACAAGACACCTTATGAACTACTCACTGGGAAAGTTCCCAGCATTATTCACCTCAGACCTTTTGGATGTCATGTGACCATTTTAAACACTAGTGATCAACTAGATAAATTTGATGAGAAAGCTGATGAGGGGTATATTGTGGGCTATTCAGCTCATAGCAAGGCTTATAGGGTATATAATTTAAGTGCAAAAAGGGTAGAGGAGACTCTTAACCTGAGATACCTAGAAGAAAAGCCTAATGTTCAGGGACATGGTCATGCTTGGTATTTTCACATGGACTACTTAACTGATTACTTGGGCTATACTAGATTTGTTGCTAACCAATCTGCAGGTACACAAGAGTCTCCCACTAACAATGCAGGTACCCTGGATGATGACTCAGATAGTGAGTCTGACCTTGATGACCACACCATTTTGTACCTTCCTTTTCCCCTAACCATCTTGCAGGTCATGGTTCTAAAGATACAACTGGCCAGAATGAGGAAGAGTCAAATTATGCAGAAGATCTTGCTAGACTTCAGAAGCAAGAATATGCAGCCAAACAAGAAGCTGAGAGACTTGGTGTGGATTTTACAAGAGATGCTGAGGCACTAATCAGACAAGCAGCACAAGCATCCAGCAGCAATCGTGATTCTGCTGATAGTTCTCCTGTTGCTGCTGACATCCCCAATTATGCGGATGGTGCCTCTTTTGGTTCTGCTGATCATTCTACCAGACCTACAGGCTTATCCCCTAACTTTGAAGAACCTTATGGAGGATTTCCAAGCCCCACAGATCTTGGTAATCATGAACAAAGTGCTGGCATTTTCAGTTCTTCTTCTTATGATGATGACTTTGCCTCAACCATGAGTAACATTCAACCTACAGTTGAAGTTAATACCATCCCTACTAAGAGGATCAACACTATACATCCTCAAACCAATATTCTTGGAAATCCCAATGCAAGTGTTCAAACTAGAAGTAATGTGAAGAAGGCACAGTTTGGAGAATATGCTTTTGTTACCTATGTCATGTGTCAACAAAGAGACAATCACACAGATCAACAACATTGTCTGTTTGCTTGTTTCTTATCTCAAGTTGAACCAACAAGTGTGGCACAAGCACTAGCGATTGAAAGTTGGGTAGAAGCTATGCAAGAGGAGATGCAACAATTTAAAAATCAAGAAGTGTGGATACTTGTACCTCTACCTGATGGGAAGTTTGCAATTGGGACAAAATGGATTTTGAAGAACAAAAGGGATGCAAGGGGCATTGTGGTAAAAAAAACAAGGCTAGATTAGTAGCTCAAGGATTTAGACAAGAAGAAGGGATTGATTATGATGAAGTGTTTGCACCAGTGGCAAGGGTTGAGGCCATTAGATTGTTTCTGGCCTTTGCATCTTATAAGGGTTTCATGGTTTATCAAATGGATGTCAAAGGTGCTTTTCTTTATGGGAAGATTGAAGAAGAAGTCTATGTCACTCAACCCAAAGGTTTTGAAGATCCAAAACATCCTAACCATGTCTATAAAGTGGTTAAAGCTCTCTATGGACTTCACCAAGCACCTAGAGCTTGGTATGCTAGGCTGTCTGCATTCCTGCTGAAGCATGGATACAGAAGAGGAGCTATTGATAAAACACTCTTTATCAAGAAGAATTCCAGGGATATCATTCTTGTTCAAGTTTATGTGGATGACATTATCTTTGGCTCTACTAAGGAAGCTTGGTGCAGGGAGTTTGAAGAATTAATGAAGGGTGAATTTCAAATGAGTGCTATGGGAGAGCTTACTTTCTTTTTGGGTCTGCAAGTACAGCAAAAGTCAGATGGTATTTTCATCCATCAAGAGAAGTATGTGAAGGACATACTTCAGAAGTTTGATATGGACAATAGTAGGACTGCAACTACACCTTATGAAGCTCCAAAGCCAAAAAATAATCTTGACCCGGATCCTGCTGTTAATGTACATCTATACAGGTCAATGATTGGTTCACTGATGTATTTGACAGCTTCAAGGCCTGATATCACTTTTGCAGTCAGTGCTAGTTCTAGGCATCAAGTCACACCCTTGACTTCCCACCTCAGTGCAGTGAAGAAAATCTTTAAGTATCTTAAAGGCCAACCTAAGCTAGGTCTTTGGTACCCAAGGGATTCTCCTTTTGTGTTGGAAGCATACAGNCTGATGTATTTGACAGCTTCAAGGCCTGATATCACTTTTGCAGTCAGTGCTAGTTCTAGGCATCAAGTCACACCCTTGACTTCCCACCTCAGTGCAGTGAAGAAAATCTTTAAGTATCTTAAAGGCCAACCTAAGCTAGGTCTTTGGTACCCAAGGGATTCTCCTTTTGTGTTGGAAGCATACAGTGACAGTGATCATGCAGGTGAAAATCTAGATAGGAAGTCTACTACTGGAGGGTGTCAATTTCTTGGAAGGAGGTTGATTTCTTGGCAATGCAAGAAGCAGACTATTGTGGCTACCTCTTCTACTGAAGCAGAGTATGTTGTGCTGCCAATTGTTGTGGCCAGGTACTTTGGATACAAAATCAGATGCTTGATTATGGGTTCAATTTCATGAACACTAAAATCTTTATTGATAACCATATGCATAGTCAAGAATCCAGTGTATCATAATAGAACTAAGCACATTGAAATTAGGAACCATTTTATTAGGGATGCAAATGAGAAACACTTAATTTAGGTGCTTAAAGTCTATACAGATGATAATATTGCTGATCTTTTAACAAAGGCTTTTGATGGACCTAGGTTTCAACACTTAGTTGTCCACATTGGGATGGTAAACCCTTGAATTCTATGTTTGAGGGGAGGCATATGCCTTAGGGGAGGATTATAGATGTATATTTAGTTGTAATTTGTATTTAGTTATGTTATGGAAAACTAACTTTGTTTTGCAGGTATTATGTTGTATAAACTAACCATTTTATGTTTTAGTTTGTTTTGTGTGCTTTGTTTGGTGTGTCTATTTTGCAGTTATCTATTTCTGCTGAATGGTTGCTGCTGAATTGTGCTAAATCTGTTGCTGCTGACTGGTTTCTGCTGAATTGTGCTGTCTGTTTCTGCTGAATGGTTCCTACGGATTAGTGCAAAGTTGGTTTTGCTGATTGTGTTCCATTGATTTCTGCTGAATGGTTGCTCCGGATTACTTCTGTGGAATGGAGTGCTCAGAAGTATAGAGTTTTATCAGTGTCATTGAGTTAATTCAGTGGAATTAAAATAAATTACTGAGAAAGATAAATGAGACATGAAGAACAATTAAACAGGGGAACCTCTTTCATTCATTTATCAAAAGTTACATCAAGGATGTAATTACAAAAGATTTATTCAGATACACACCAACTAACTAGCTAATAACCAGACACCTAATACCTAACACCTATCACCCAAAACAATCACCTACTGTAGCTTTTGATTTTACCGGTTCTTATGGCAGTGGTGACACTGGACCTCTAATCCATATTTCTTTTCCCTTTTCCTTCCACCTCCTTCATTTTCCCATCCCCTTGTCCTTGCAATAAGTTGATGCGCGGGATTGCGACCACGCACTAGGGTTTTACCTCTCAAGGGATCTTGAGAAGCTTGAAATCCCCACCAGGCAGTGTACCTGACCGATGTAGTATAGTGTAGTGGCAAGTACCGGGGGATTGATCGTTCTCTGCGGGAATAGTGTCGTTAGGTTTGAAAAGCTACTCTAATAGGTCTAGAGGTGAGGGAAGATTCTTTTTGTATT
Organism: Artemisia annua; assembly: GCA_014162995.1. Lineage (NCBI taxonomy): Eukaryota > Viridiplantae > Streptophyta > Magnoliopsida > Asterales > Asteraceae > Artemisia > Artemisia annua. The sequence continues at coordinate 17,020 of LBNU01008910.1, forward strand.
TTATTATTTTTAGGAAAACAAGTAAAAATCTCGGGTTTGAAGGAGTGGGCGGAATTAGTTGCTAGTCAACTAACCCAAATAACTATTAATGCAAATAAAATAAAATAACAAGAAAATAAATGTTGGTGAAAACTATATGGAGAGAAGTGTGTTTACTTAGATTTCCTTACTCCCTAACTATCTTTTACCGATTGAGTAGTGTGTATTAATTGCGTGGATGACGGATTGTATTCCTTAATAACGGTCGTGGGGGTGTGTACGGACTTCCCCAACTCTATAAGCTCCTACTTCACTCCTATGTCGAGCCGGCTAAGAAGCTCCTAACATGGGATCACTAGAATTCGCTCATGCATTAAATACAATCAAATAACCTTAGTACACCTTGGTTCATGTTTCTTAAGACGTTCAAGCATGTTACCAATTGGAAGTCTGCCAATTTTCTTAAGCCTAACATCGATAAACATTCATCCAATATAATCAATAACACACCATTCAATCAATAATCAATAGTTAGGTTTCATTAGATCTAAGCAAACACAAAGGAAACCTAGCCTAGCATGTTAAATAAAAGACAAGCGTAAGATAGAATCAAACAACACATAGACATATTGAATGATTAACTGATTACTTATCTTCATTGTAACATGAGAGATCCAAGGGTATAAAACCCTTAAAAAAGCTGCAAAAATCATCTAGGGTTTCTCTCTAAAAAGTTCCTTCCTTATGACTAAAAATTATGAGAATATATATAGAAAATCAGATCTGACGGCGCCACGTTATAGCCTTGACGCCGTCACCTCGCCGTGATTAGGGTTTCTTGATGGCCTTCTTGACGCCGTCCCCCTTTAATCTCCCAAAATCCATTCTAGCCTATCAAGGCTTGACGCCGTCAGCTCCATGCTTGACGCCGTCTGGAGTACTATTCCAGCAGATTTAAGCACTTTGTCGAATTCTTCACTTTAATGCTCCAAAAATGTCCAAAATGCTTCCTTTTCCAGAATTTCTCTCCAAAATACCTAAAATGCCAAAAGGAACGATTTAGGGTAATAAATGACCAAATAAATACGATTTAGGGCTTAAATGACCCCCGAAAAGCGGTGCACTTTTCGCCTTATCATAAGTATCAGGCATCCTTGGACAAGGGAGCCCATTCACCACTGACCTTCCCTCTGGGAGTGGTGGATTGATGAGGCGAAAAATGTTACGTTTTTAGGGGTCAGTTTGAGTCCTAATTCGTATATTATTTGATCGGATTTCACCCAAAGTCGTTTCTTTTCTCATTTTAGGTACTTTTGAGGAGAAAATCACAAAAGAAGCGATTTCGGACGTTTTTGGAGCATAAAAGTGAA
>LBNU01008911.1:0-27091 GCA_014162995.1 Artemisia annua
TAAACCTAGTTATTGATTATTGATTTTTCGTCTCTTGTTTAATTGATTGCATCGTGTTAGAATAAGAAAACCTGCTTAACTCTTATAAATATTAGCTTGTCACTCTTATAAATACTAGTTTGTCCAGCTTATAAAATGCAACCCTAGAGTGCACTAGTTGGTTTTTCTCGTTGTATTTATTGCGTGAATTACGGTTTGTAAATCCTAGAAGACTTAATAGACTTTAAGGTTCTAGGGGAGACTTATACGTTCATAGAGTTGGGGCATTCGACACCTCCCCACGACCAATAAAAAGGAATACAATGCTTCAAGTAAAACAAGACATGACAATTTGATTAATCAATAGAAGATAACTAAGGAGCAAGGAAATCTAAGTGAACACATTCTCCTATCATAACAGTTACCACTTTTCTTTTCTTGTTTATTAGTTTTATTTAGTTTCATTATTTAGTTTTGTTTTAGTTAACTGGTAGCTAAAACGCCCACTCTTCAAACCCCGAGATTTTAATTTTCTTTCCAAAAAATATAAAAACACAAAAAGAATCATCCCTCACCTTTAGACCTATCTCGACATACACTTCGGCCTTCAGATACAGTGTTCCCCTAGAGAATGATAAATCCCCCATGTCTTACCTATACTACACTACAACGGTTAGGCACACTGCCTATGAGGATTGTAAAACTTCTTAGAAGGTCTTACGAACCGTCCATCAAGTTTTTGGCGCCTCTGCGCGGGGAATAGTTTAGGTTTTGATTTCTATCTCATTTAGGTCTACTCACTAAATTACTATCAAGTGAGATTTTTATTTTTCTTTTTATTAGCTTTCTTGTAGTCTATCTTTTCTAAGTTACCTTTGTTCGTACTCATATCATTTTCCATCATGGTGGGTGATGATATCTTTGAACCCCTCGACCAAGCACACCAACAACACCAAGAACAACAACAACACCATGCATAAGCAAATAACCAAGACTCACCCGAACCACCTCGACCCCGTACTCTAGGTGAGTACTGCAAACAAGGCCACCAAGGCTATCGAAACACCATTAAGCTCCCCCAAAGAGCCAATGTGTCTCCCCTGCGATCCGACACCATCAGCGTGGTGCAAACGGATGTACATTCCATGGACTTCGTTCCGAAGATCCAAACCAACATCTTAAGGATTTTCTTCAATTTGTTGACTCTATTGACCTTGATGTTGCTACTCAGGAGACGGCGCGATTGCGTCTTTTCCAATTCTCTCTACGTGACGAAGCTAGTAATTGGCTTTAGTGTTTACCCGCGGGATCCATCTCAACTTGGGATGATCTTACTTCTCGTTTTCTCGCTCAATTTTCCCACCGAGGAGAACTACCAAGCTAAGGAATGACATTTTGATGTTCCAACAGCGTCAAGGTGAAACTCTTTATGAAGCGTGGACTCGTTTCAAGGACTTACTCCAAAAAATCCCTCATTGTGGCATTGATCTTTGGCTCCAAATCCAAATTTTCTATAACCATATCAATCACTCTACAAGGCAAACCATTGACCAAGCGGTCGGTGGTAAGCTACGTGATAAGAATGCAGAAGAATCATGGGGAATCATAGAAGATCTTGTTCTCTATGATAATGAATATTGGAATGACCCTCGCTAGTTGAGCAAAATGGTCAAGGCAATATCCTTGCCTTCGAATAACTCAAGCATTCCCGATCATAGGATCATGGAACTTGAAGACCAAGTCAAGTTCCTAATGAGTTCCTACAAAGCTCCAACACCTACACGTCAAATGAACTAATTCACTTCTTCATGTGAATTATGTAGTGGTCCCCATGACACTCATGATTGCATGGAACTCCCCAAACAAGCTTTTACGGATTATGCATCCTCGCATACTGACGGAACGGGAGATAAATGGTTCACTACAAACCCCGGTACTAAGAGTTTTAATGAAGCCTATGAAGCATGGAAGGACAAACCAAACTTTAATTGGAGTCGACTCAAACCATCCTGACTAAATATCCCAGCCACCCACTTATGGCTCCAACACTATGACTCGTCCAACGAAAAGCCTCTTACCTTTACCCTTAAAATACTAATTTGAGTCATAATATTGAAGGGACTTTTACTCACATCAAACATTTAAAGAGTCATGATTTACCATGGGAGCTGATATCAGTAATTCACTACGAATACCCACCTTTCCAGACATCTCAACATCAGACCATTCAAAATCCTTGTTATGATTCGGTAGCATATAGACTTGAGTTGTCGCAAGAAACTAAGTGGAATCATAACCTGTTTCACGTATAAACTTGAAGAAAAGTCTGTTTAATGAAAGCCTAGTCATATCCACTAGGATGATATCCNCAATCCTTCAAACCCGAGATTTTACTTGCTTTTATAAAATATAAAAATACCAAAATAATCATCCCTCATCCTTAGACCTATTAGAGTAGTTTTTCATACCTAACGAACACTATTCCCTGTGAGAGAACGATCAATCCCTCGTACTTACCACTACACTATACTACATCGGTCAGGTACACTGCCTGGTGGGATTGCAAGCTTCTCAAGATCCCTTGAGAGGTAAAACCTGTTGCGTGGTCGCAATCCCGCGTTATCAAAGTTCTTACGAACCGTCCATCAAATTACTATCAAGTGAGATTTTTATTTTTCTTTTTATTAGCTTTCTTGTAGTCTATCTTTTCTTTGTTCCCTTTGTTCGTACTCATATCACTTTCCATCATGGTGGGTGATGATATCTTTGAACCCCTCGACCAAGCACACCAACAACAACACCAAGACCCACCCGAACCACCTCGAGCCCGTACTCTAGGTAAGTACTGCAAACCAAGCCACCAAGGCTATCGAAACACCATTAAGCTCCCCCAAAGAGCCAATGTGTCTCCCTTGCGATCCGACACCATCAGGGTGGTGCAAACGGATGTACATTCCATGGACTTCGTTCTGAAGATCCAAACCAACATCTCAAGGATTTTCTTAAATTTGTTGACTCCATTGACCTTGATGTTGCTACTCAGGAGACGACACGATTGCGTCTTTTCCAATTCTCTCTACGTGACGAAGCTAGTAATTGGCTTTAGTGTTTACCCGCGGGATCCATCTCAACTTGGGATGATCTTACTTCTCATTTCCTCGCTCAATTTTTCCCACCGAGGAGAACTACCAAGCTAAGGAATGACATTTTGATGTTCCAACAGCGTCAAGGTGAAACTCTTTACGAAGCGTGGACTCGTTTCAAGGACTTACTCCAAAAAATCCCTCATTGTGGCATTGATCTTTGGCTCCAAATCCAAATTTTCTATAACCATATCAATCACTCTACAAGGCAAACCGTTGACCAAGCGGTCAGTGGTAAGCTACGTGATAAGAATGCAGAAGAATCATGGGGAATCATAGAAGATCTTGTTCTCTATGATAATGAATATTGGAATGACCGTCGCGAGTTGAGCAAAATGGTCAAGGCAATATCCTTGCCTTCGAATAACTCAAGCATTCCAGATCGTAGGATCATGGAACTTGAAGACCAAGTCAAGTTCCTAATGAGTTCCTACAAAGCTCCAACACCTACACGTCAAATGAACTAATTCACTTCTTCATTTGCATTATGTAGTGGTCCCCATGACACTCATGATTGCATGGAACTCCCCGAACAAGCTTTTACGGATTATGCATCCTCGCATACCGACGGAACGGGAGACAAATGTTTCAATACAAACCCCGATACTAAGAGTTTTAATGAAGCCTATGAAGCATGGAAGGACAAACCAAATTTTAATTGGAGTCGAACTCAAACCATCTCGACTAATGACTCCCCGCCACTCACTTGGTCTCAACACTATGACTCGTCCAAGAAAAGCTCTTACCTTATACCTTAAAATACTAATTTGAGTCATAATATTGATCAGGGCACTTTTGCTCACCTATCAAAACTTTAAAAGAGTCATGATTTCACATGGGAGCGTGATATCATAATTCACTACAAATACCCACACCTTTCCCAGACATCTCAACATCAGACCATTCAAAATCCTGGTTATGATTCGGTAGCATATAGACTTGAGTTGTCGCAAGAACTAAGTGGAATCCATAACACTTTTCACGTATCGAACTTGAAGAAAAGTTTGTTTAATGAAAGCCTAGTCATTCCACTAGATGAGATCCGACTTGACGACAAACTATACTTTATAGAGGAGCCTGTTGAAATTATGGACCGTAAGGTCAAACGACTTAAGTAAAGTTGCATTCTTATTATCAAAGTTCATTGGAACTCTAACAAGAACTCTAACTCAAGTGGGAACATGAAGACCAGATGTGTCGCAAGTACTCCCATCTTTTCTCAAACACACCGTCAGTAAATAACACTCACTGAACTTTGGGATGAAGTTCCCTTACAGAAGTACCCCCACCTCTTCTCGGGCACATCATCAACTCATAACACAAACTAAATCATGAGGACATGATTTCCGTAATTGGTGGAGGCTGTAGCAACCCGTAAATTTTCTTAAGGAAAAATGACTATTTTGCCCTTTGACTTTTGACTATTTGACTTTTACCGTAACATAAAAGCAAATACTGTAATCGGTAGTTAACCGGTAACTTCCCAAGTTAAATAATTTACTCTACTTCGAGTTATTACACTCTGAACATTTTGTTCACCTCCGTCTATATTTAACTAGTGTTAATTATTATTACTTTTATACTAAATAATATTCCTTTGATTATTTAATGTTATTACTTTATTGTTACGTGTGAACTTTCCTCGTGACCAACCCAAGACTATGAAGAGTCTATGTGTTCAATATACTCTACTCTTACTAATAGTTACATTTTATATGGACTATTGTCATTTCGTCATTTTGACATAAGCTCTATACTCTTTACGTAATATTTGAACATACGTTATTAGGTTTTATCAACATTTACGCACTCCGTTAAACTTATCACACGTCTAGTATACTTAGAGTATATTGATAAGTTTTATCATATTTATAAGTATTACATTTTTACGTTACCTGTTTTTTAAGTTTTGAGACTTAACGGTTTAACATTAGTAATTACCGGGGACCAAACTATACCCTTTAAATCCAAAACTATTATTATACTAAAAATATCTATGCAAGATAGAAATCAAAATCTTCCATTTCACCATATGAAGCCACGTTTAAAATTCAAATGACACACTTGTCATTTGCTAAATATCTAATACTTACTAGTAGTTCTTATCGTCATTTTTTCTCATAACATGAAAAATATAACATAATTCTTCTCTCTTGGTTTGTTTCTCCTTGTGGCCGTATACTTCCAACAAGCATACACCATCATTTTTGGTTTTCTATCTACAAGTTATACATAAAAGATTGAAGGTTCAAGGTGTTACAACTAGTCCTTGTGTTGTCTTCATAATTCTATGGTTGAATTAGGAGATATAAAAGGTAAATAGGGCTGAAGCTAAGGTCATTCTTGGATGATTAACAAGAGTTAGAATCAAGTGGTGAAAAGACTCAAGAAAAGGATTAAAGAGTAGAGGTGATTAAGAGTTGATTTGTAGTTGCCTCATCACTTTGTAAGATATACTTATTTTCTTTATTTTCATTCAATTTGGTTGTAATAGACTACTGAAATTCTAAGTATTTTTATGATGTAATAGTGATTTTATGTGTATTTGGCATTGTACATATAACACCATAAAATTTGGTTAACATTTTATTCATTTGTTATGATTATAACCTAAGTATAAGTAAAACAAATGCATGTATTATATATGGGCCGATTGGATTTTTAATTAAAAAAAAAGTTTATGCACATTTTTTTTGTTACCAAATTATAAACCCATACAAGTCCAAGCCCAACTAGAATTTGATCCAACCCATCTTATATAAAAAATAAAATTCGGTTCCTACTCCCTCCCATAATCAAAATACAGAAAAAAATAAGGGAAAACTCTAGCCTCAATAATTGTTTGTCATCAAGAACTCAAGATCAAGATTCGTGGTGATCCCGCGAAGGTTTGGTATGATTAATCACCTATTTTCTTTAACATCTTTTGTTTTTAAATTTTTTTATGTAACTGTAATTGATGGATATGAATAGGGTTTATTAAAATCCAGTAATTAAACATGTTTTATCATTAAAACATAATTAGGGATGTGTTAGGGGTTTTATCTCGCGTTGGTTAGGGTTAGGGTTTTGTTTATGATGCTTTGCAGAATTTGGGTTGGATTGATGAGTGTCCAAACTGAAGATGCCAACGTGTTTTTAAGTGATTTTTGAGTCTAAACATAAGTACTATTTGTCTACTTTCTGGAAATATAAGATTCATAGCAATTAGAGGTCGGTAAGTAAGCTTTTTGATTTTTAGAACATAAGTTGTCAAATCTGTGAATCCGAGTCTGAAAATCAGACGCTGTTTTTGATTTTTCATTTCAAACCACAGGGAGTTAAGAGGTCTCCTTTTACAGGGATGATATTTACATTATGTGTGACTTCCTAGAATTTTTGGGGATTTTTCTGGAGTGTCAAAATGAGTAAATCAAAGGCAAACTTTCTATGTGTATCTGCAGTTAATTTTCTGGGTAGGTCTGGAAAGATGATTTTTGTAACATTACTTGCAATTGCTAATAAAATCTATGAAAATTTGTAGAGACACTAGACAAATATGGGAATCACATATATTTAATTCAGAATTTTTGGAGCCTATATAACAGACATGAAAAATCATAAGAAACTGGTCTAGAATTGCTAAATAAACTATAATTTGGTAACTATAAGTCCTAAACCTAATTGTGAGCATATGAATCATACCTTGGTCATTAATTGATTGGAATACACTCTAAACCTTATATTTAACTTATTATTATTGGTAAACCTGAATTTGATTAATTCAGAATATTACCCTAAAGTTACTAAATTCGGAGAATTACTAATTCGGAAACTTGCTAATTTGGGAAACTTACTGATTATGGAAATTACTAATTTTAGAAAGTTACTCAATCTGGAAAGTTACTAAAGATGGAAAGTTTCTAAAAATAGAAAGAACCCCCAAATGTGTAATCTGATTTAACTATAAGCATTAAGTAATAAGACGATCATTAATTCGTGTAGATTTGCTGAAGAAGAAGTAACTTCCTATCCTTGTGTTTCTGATATGGTTTCATTGCGGTTGAGGTACAGATATTCTATCCCTTTTCAGTAGGGATTTCTCATGACTTTTTGATCCTTGACTTTGATTCGTTTGCTTTGATATGATTCGTTGATATGATCCGTTTGATATTATCATTTGATAAGATTCTATTTGCTATCCATTCGGTTATGATGATCTGTTTACTATCTCATTTATATGGGATTCTGTTATGATGATATGCTCTAATTGATCATGCTATTATTACTTTGATTATGGATAGCTTTGTTCTATTCTAATGCCTGAGTTTTTAGTCTAGTCATGGAGGTACCATGGCCATGTCATTGAAGCACCAATGGCATGACACTATCTGGGGCGGTGTGATTAGTCCCCAACGTTCCTTTCTGTTATGATTATATGATTATGTGCACTTATGGCCATTCTGTTATATATATGCATAGTCTCGTACTTGTATATGTATTCTGTTTCAGGGAGCGTATGTATTCTGATATGATATGATATGATATAATTTGGCTTAGTGACTGGCTGTACGTACCTTGTACCCTTTTCACTTCTGGCATATTGGAGTTAGCTACTCCTTGTACAACTTATGATTTGACAGATATGTGATTATGTGATTTTGAGACCTATTCGAGTGGCTATGGTAGGTCGGCTCGTGGCTTTCCTATGTTCTTATGTCTATTCGAGTGGCTCGGGTAGACAAGCCTTTGTTGATACGTGCTCTATGATTTTGATTACTATCTGATTATGCTTACACTTGATCTCTTTATGATGCTTCATTCAGTTGACTTATGATTGTTGTTTAGTTGATCGTTGATCTCTTATTCATTTGGCAGATGATATTCATTTCGTCAGGAGTTTATGATTTCCTTTTCATATACTTATATATGTTTCGATTATTCATTTTGTTATATATCTGTTCACTGGGCTTTTTAAGCTCAGCCGCATTTCTTTCCCTGTGGTAGGTTTTAGGTTGGAAGCTGGGTTTGAGTGAAGAGTGTATAGGAGCTCTTAGTGGACTACCCTGATGATTAGACGCCCTTTTGCATCTAGATTAGTTTGGATTTATCTTCAGTTAGTTTTGTTTTGTATTTGGCTTTGGATCTTATCATGTATAAAGTTAGCATTTCATTGTTATCTTAGATTATCTTGTAAGTTTTATGTTTATAAGTCTTCCGCTTGCGTTTGTATGTTCTAATGGACACTATAATGTAGCATTTTGACCCGTGTCGGGTTGAGGTGTTACAATTATGGTATCAGAGCCCAGACTGCGACTTGTAGTACATAAGTTATGGCCTGTGAAGATTTGGACCCTTAGGTTTGCTCTTTAGGAGCTTATGAAAAACCTTGGAAGGATTTGATTTAGGTTCCTCCCCTTAGGAACTTTAGTTATGACCGGTGAGGATTGGGTAGATTGTATGATAAGACGTTGGTTAGTTATCTTTTTTTCCGCATCACTCTGATTTATGCCTCTGCTTTTAGTTAAACCTTTATAAGATCATTCGTTCCGAAGATTTAGAAGATTTATCAGGATACGCAACATAAGTTTAGAATGCTTTGAGACTTTGTAGTAATGCCTTAGAAGTTTCATTTCTGAGGATTATCACTTTCTTTTGAACTTTGATCCTTGATTCGTTGTCATTCGTTTAGTTGCCTTTCGTCTGTTCAGAGAATTCGCGTATGTATGAATCTGATGTGTTCGACACACTCTATGGTTTCTTTTGCTTTTGTTAAGCATATTAAGGTTCCCTCTGCACTATTAGAATTCGCTTCACCTTGCTCTATCTTTATGAGAAATCTTATGATTATCTGAATTGTTCAGTACATTTTGAGGATATATGGAGATAAGTTTCATTCTGCTGATCTGTTTTCCTTTGGGAATGTTTGATTCGATATTATTCTGGATATGGATTTGTTGACTGAGCATCGAGNCCTTTCGTCTGTTCAGAGAATTCGCGTATGTATGAATCTGATGTGTTCGACACACTCTATGGTTTCTTTTGCTTTTGTTAAGCATATTAAGGTTCCCTCTGCACTATTAGAATTCGCTTCACCTTGCTCTATCTTTATGAGAAATCTTATGATTATCTGAATTGTTCAGTACATTTTGAGGATATATGGAGATAAGTTTCATTCTGCTGATCTGTTTTCCTTTGGGAATGTTTGATTCGATATTATTCTGGATATGGATTTGTTGACTGAGCATCGAGATGCTAACAACGGTCATATTATATTTGTTATCTTTGGCGATTTGAGAAACTCAAGATTCTGTACCATGGTTCCCAACCTGGTAATCGATTATGATCACCTTTGTTTTGAAAACTCGTACGTTAATCCCTCGCGGTTGTGAAGATACTTCATTTGATGAAACTTGCCTCGAGAATTTTGTCAGTTGTTCGAGATGTTCGCGATGAATTCCTTAATGAACTACCAAGATTTTAATTGGAATGTGACGTTGTTTTGATCTGGTTATGAGGATTTGTTTAGTCACGATTCGAGGTAGAATGTGATTGCAATAAATGCATGTGTATATGATGCAAGTATTATGACGCCTGGCCAACGTGATAATAGTTACTTCATATAACCTGAACTTATTGGAATCATAGGATGTCTTGAGAAGTATCTGAGAATAGTAAGTTGGTTTATTCAGAAACTCTATCCGTATAAGAGTGACGTTTTGCCTAATTCTAAAACTCTGTATTGAACAACATTGGTTGAAGGAAGAATTGAAAGACCAGCTTCTAGGAAGTGGTTTCATCTGTACAAATGTGTAGCTTGATGTGCTTCTGTTTTATTCGTGGAGAAGAATGACGATAGTATGAGGTTATGTTTTGATTTTCGGAAGCTAAATCATATTAAAGTTTGAACCGTCATCGTTTACTCAAATCAATGATTTGTTTAATCAACTGCAAGTGTGAAGTATTCGCTATGATTGATTTGAAATCTGATTATTTCAGTTACGTTTAAAAGAGCGAGATGTTCCTAGAATTTCTTTTCATATTCGTTATGATCTTTATTAGTGTTGTGATGCCAATTGTATTGGCTACTACTCTGACTGTTTCTATGGACTTGATAAATCGTGTCTTTCATGAATACTTGGACAAGTTGTCATAGTATGACATATTGGTATGTTCAGAGACGAAAGAGAAACACGAGGATCATCTTCGTATTTTGTGTTGACATTTCTACGTTAGAAGAAGCTCTCGAAGAGTAAATTTTGGTTGGGATGAAAAATAAGAGGAGAATTTTGAGAAGCTGAGAAGAGATTTGTTTCTACCCAGGAGGATTTGAGATTTAGCTATGTCCTTATGCAACATGGGATGATTATTGGTTATGCATCATTTCAGCTAGAACCGTAGGAGGCGAACTATCCGGCGCATGACTTGGGAGTGATTTGTGGCAGACATGAAGAAGATCAGGAGCAAGACGGTAGCAGATTATCTATGTTAGAAGGCTTGAAGGAAGCGGTTTTGATGGAAGCGCACAATTCTAATCACTCTATTCATCTAAGTTGTACTAATATGTATAGAGGCCTGAAGCAGAATTTCGATGGGATGGAATGAAGATGGTAATGACTGCATTGGTGGCGAAGTGTTTAGCGAGTCAACATGTCAAGATTTAACATCAGCGTACCAGTGGTTTCTTGGCTTTAGATGTTCTTGTGTGGAAGTGGGATTAAACCTTCATAGACTGGTAACGAGATTTCCGTGCACATGAGGAAGAAAAACGCGAATTGAGTTGCAGTGGATCATGTGACTAGGGCAGCTCGTTTGGAAGATCAGTAGAGATTTCTTTCGGCAGAAGATCATTCAAGCTACATGGCGCACCTTCAGTAACCGTGACAGAGAATCGTGTTTTGCTTCACACTTTCAGAAGAGATGCAGAAGACTATGGAGATTTGACTCGGGATGTTGTATGACTTTTCATCTTCAGATGGATGGACAGACGAATAACTATTTGAACTTGTTGAGCGGGAAATTTGACAAGTGTTTAACTTGGTTGTGTTTGCTTACTAAGGAAGATGGCATGCAAGTGACAAGAGGTTCTTTTAGGATTTTGTATGAATGAAGATGTGGAATACCTTTTGGTTGGAATAAGGTCGGAGAGCTACTTACTAAAGGTTCAGAATCGATTATAGCAACTAATGGATTAGTTATTATTGTAGAAGAGGAATTTGAAATTTAGACTGGGAGTTGTGTGTTCCGTATGATTATTCTGCACAGAAGAGTTAGACTTTTTGGCATTTGAGGAAGATTTAGTTCGCGATACGTTAGTCCTTAGGCTCGTTCTTATCCGTACGATTATCCTACCTATTCCGCTATGCTTTCCGGTACGTTTTGATACTCCGATATGTGCTTAGTTGATCGTTAGTTTGAATATATTACCCATCTCTTTATGAAGCTCCTGCTATGTTTGATAGTTCGATATGTGCCGCTCTGATCATTAGTAAGTTCCTTTAGTCCGTTCAGAATCCGGATAGAGTTAATGAAGTTTTACCGTTTAGCATTATCTCAATGTATGCCTTATAGGTATATGTGTTTCATGTATCTCCTTGTGAGATTTCAGCTATCATCTGTCATCTGCTACGTATTTGTTTCGTATTCACTTGATTAGATTTATTTTGATTTATGTTCTATGGAGAGCCTGGAGCTATCCTAGTTGTCAGGATCGAGTCATGAGAAACTATTCTGTGGGTGAAGATTCTTTTGGAAGGACCCCCCGATAGTGAGGCAATTATTGTCGTTCTTTTGTGATTTGCTACGTCTCCGTCTAACTTTTTCGACTTCAATTTCGGGGACGAAATTTTCTATTTAAGAGGGGAAGAATTATAACACCCTAAAATTTGGTTAACATTCTATTCATTTATTATTATTATAACCAAAGTATAAGTAAAACAAATACATGTATTATATATGAGCCGATTGGATTTTTAATATAAAAAAAAATTATGGACTATTTTTTTGGTTACCAAATTATAAACCCATACAAGTCCAAGCCCAACTAGAATTTGATCCAACCCTTCTTATACAAAAAATAAAATTCGGTTCCTACTCCCTCCCATAATCGAAATATAGGAAAAAAAATAAGGGAAAACCCTAGCCTCAATAATTGTTTGTCATCAAGAACTCAAGATCAAGATTCATGGTGATCCCGCGAAGGTTTGGTATGATTAATCACCTATTTTCTTTAACATCTTTTGTTTTTAAAATTTTTTATGTAACTATAATTGATGGATATGATTAGGGTTTATTAAAATCCAGTAATTAAACATGTTTGATCATTAAAACATAATTAGGGATGTTTTAGGGGTTTTATCTCGCGTTGGTTAGGGTTAGGGTTTTGTTTATGATGCTGTGCATAATTTGGGTTGGATTGATGAGTGCCAAACTGAAGATGCTAACGTGTTTTTAAGTCTAAACATAAGTACTATTTTTCTACTTTTTGTAAATATAAGATTCATAGCAATTAGAGGTCGGTAAGTAAGCTTTTTGATTTTTAGAACATAAGTTGTCAAATCTGTGAATCCGAGTCTGAAAATCAGACGCTGTTTTTGATTTTTCATTTTCAAACCACAGGGTGTTAAGAGGTCTCCTTTTACTGAAATGATATATATGTTATGTGTGACTTTCTGGAATTTTTGTGGATTTTTCTGAGGTGTCAAAATGGGTAAATCAAAGGAAAACTTTCTGTGTGTATCTGTAGTTAATTTTCTGGGTAGGTCTGGAAAGATGATTTTCGTAAGAGTACTTTCACTTGCTAATAAAATCTATGAAAATTTGTAGAGACACTAGACTAATATGGGAATCACATATATTTAATTCAGAATTTTTGGAGCCTATATAACAGGCATGAAAAATCATAAGAAACTGGTCTAGAATCGCTAAATAAACTCTAATTTGGTAACTATAAGTCTTAAACCTAATTGTGAGCATATGAATCATACCTTGGTCATTAATTGATTGGAATACACTCTAAACCTTATATTTAACTTATTGTTATTGGTAAACCTGAATTTGATTAATTTAGAATGTTACCCTAAAGTTACTAAATTCGGAGAATTACTAATTCGAAAACTTGCTAATTCGGGAAAACTTGCTAATTCGGGAAACTTACTGATTATTGAAAATTACTAATTTTAGAAAGTTACTCAATCTGGAAAGTTACTAAAGACGGAAAGTTTCTAAAAATAGAAAGAAACCCAAAATATGTAATCTGATTTAACTATAAGCATTAAGTAATAAGACGATCATTAATTCGTGTAGATTCGCTGAAGAAGAAGTAACTTCCTATCCTTGTGTTTCTGATATGGTTTCATTGCGGTTGAGGTACAGATATTCTATCCCTTTTAAGTAGGGATTTCTCATGACTATTTGATCCTTGACTTTGATTCGTTTGCTTTGATATGATTCGTTGATATGATCCGTTTGATATTATCATTTGATATGATTCTGTTTACTATCCATTCTGTTATGATGATCTGTTTACTATCTCATTTATATGGGATTCTGTTCTGATGATATGCTCTAATTGATCATGCTATTATTACTTTGATTATGGATAGCTTTGTTCTTATATGTTCTGTTCTGATGCCCGAGTTTTTAGTCTAGTCATGGAGGTACCATGACCATGTCATTGAAGCACCAATGGCATGACACTATCTGGGGTGGTGTGATTAGTCCCCGGCTTTCCCTTCTGTTATGATTATATGATTATGTGCACTTATGGCCATTCTGTTATATATATGCATAGTCTCGTACTTGTATATGTATTCTGTTTCAGGGAGCGTATGGATGCATCCTAGATTTTGTTCTGATATGATATGATATGATATGATTTGGCTTAGTGACTGGCTGTACGTGCCTTGTAGCCCTTTCCCTTCTAGTACATTGGAACTAGCTACTCATTGTACAACTTATGATTTTACGGATATGTGATTAAGTGATTTTGAGACCTATTCGAGTGGCTATGGTAGGTCGGCTCGTGGCTTTCCTATGTTCTTATGTCTATGTTGAGGCAACATTATCAAGATCTCCTAATGTTTTAATGATGACAAATAAACCTTCGAAACACATAAAATAACAAACGGTAGCCAAAATTCCCCGAATCCGTATCTGCTCCTGACGCGTCACCCACGCGTCAACGCGTGGCTGACGCACTAGTCTTCTATTTGGATCGGGACGAATTTTGAAAGTCGGCTTTCCCCTTACCCGACAAATGTGGATCTTTCAATACAGGTATGAATATGCTATGTGTTTAATTGAGAATACTCGAAACGAGTTTTGGGATTACAGAGATCCAAATTTTAAAACACCCGCTTACGGGAAAACACTAACTCATCTTTTCTAACTCTCGCCTCTAGCCAAGGCTTTTCTAAACTTAGGGAGCTTATATATTTCACGTAACATCACATGAAAGCATCCATATGCTCATATCCCGTGCTTACGTCTTCTCTAATCACGTAACGGGTTTACTCCCTTATTGGTCAAACTAAGTCCAAGGTCACTTTGTGTAAACGCATCCTTTCCCGCATGGGTTATGCTTTACATCAAGGCAAAGCACTTGACTTGTTTGTACCAAGATGTTAGTTGAGTACGTCGAGTCATGGAAAGCCACGAGTTATGAAACTATGGATTCTCGACGTTGTGTTACTTGGACTTATAAGTAACATATGATTTTCTCAACTCATAATCTTAATTGTCTAAACCTTTTCTTCTTAATGATAATTAGATTACTTGTTAATCCTTTCTTAATCTTATTTTCACAAAAGTCAAATTACCAAATCTCTCACAATCCTTCCCAAAATCCTTTCCCAACAACCTCATACATATTCCCTTACACCTTACACAAAAGAGTACCTTTGTCTCCTCACAAACTCCCACACAATATTCCCTCTTACAATATTCCCTTCACTTTATACATTTCCCATACACTCTTTTCTAAACACACACATACTTTCACATACATACTCACATACACACACCTTTACATTCAAAATACACACACTTCACTCACATACCACTCTTCACACACACAAGGCTCCCCATCACTTGAATCTTACACATTCCTTACATACATAACTCATTCCCTATACACATCTCATCCTTACAACACATATCTTATACTCTCAAGACCTTTACATTCAAATTTACACACACTACTCACAACCATCTCACTCTCTANCTCACATACACACACCTTTACATTCAAAATACACACACTTCACTCACATACCACTCTTCACACACACAAGGCTCCCCATCACTTGAATCTTACACATTCCTTACATACATAACTCATTCCCTATACACATCTCATCCTTACAACACATATCTTATACTCTCAAGACCTTTACATTCAAATTTACACACACTACTCACAACCATCTCACTCTCTACACACACAAGGCTCCCCATCACATCCATACTTACATATTCCCTTACACACACACAATCCAACCCTTATATTCCTTACACCCTTTCACATCCCAACCTTTCACTCACCCTCTTCTCCAAGGAAGGAATATTCCTTTGGATATCCTCTCTTAACCCAACCATGGTTCACTTCTAACCCAACCATGGTTAACTCTTAACCTCACCAACATCCACACTTTCTCACCAAGGAAGGAATATTCCCTTGGATATACTCTTTAACCTAACCATGGTTAATTCTCTATACTCTCTTCTAACTTAACCATGGTTACTTCTTAATCTAACCTCTCTCATTCTTCCCCATATAGGAATATCCCATGGCATATTCTCTCCTCTTCTATGCCATGTGAGGAATACCCTTTCTACCCCTACCAAATTACCTTTTCTACTCTTCTACCCTTGGTAATTTGTTTTCTAATAAAATACTTCACAAAACACTTTCCAAATTGGCTATTTGAGTTGGTAAACCTTATATTGATTAATGTTAAGGTTTAGTGTGACGTACAATTGGGCGTTTAGCAAGGTTTGTTATTTATACGGCCCAACACCCAAAACTTGGGATTTCTACAACAGAGGTCTTGGCGCGCTGCCCGCGCGTTGACGCGCGGGTGATGCGCCGGTCTCGGTAAATTAATCCCAAGTTTGGGTCTTGGCCTATAAATACTCCCTTGCCTCTTGTATTCCTCACCCCTTGCCATTATTCTTTCTCTCTAATCTCTCTAATTCTATCTTGTGTTCTTAGTTAAATACACTAGCATCTTTGAAAGAACACATCTCCTTGCAAGTGAAGAATCTCAAGAACTTAATCCACTCTTGTGATTGTGTCGAGGGTCTTCTTATCTTTACCCTTTCTATTACAATCGAGTCTCTAGGTTAGGTTAGGGCTTGATTAAACAAACATTCATTCACTCTATTGTTTGTAAGGGAAGTCTTGTGTCTTGGTGACCAAGCCTAGATCATTGGGGATCTAGTTGGGTGATACTTCTGGGTGGAAGTTTTGGTTGTGGTCTAGGTGACCAAGTGTAAGTCGAATCACGAGATTCTTTAGGGTGGTTTCCGAGGACGGAATACCGTGGGAGTAACTCCTTCTTTGTGAGCATCGATATTGGTGAATATCAGTGGAGTGAATTGTAATGGTTTGTAGTCCACCGAAAGGATTATACTAGTGGAATAGTATCGTGTCGTGGATTCGCAATTGGACGTATGGATGGTATAAACCCCCATCCCGAACCAGTATATATCGTGCTGTCTCTTTACTCGCTTTATATACTTTGGATTGTGTTAGTGGTTGTTATTGTCTAGGCCACTTGGTTCTTCCTGGCTTAAAGTTACCCCCCTCTATGGTTCTACAATTAGTATTAGAGCCAAATACTCAAGTTTTTGAGCGTTAAAATCTTCCCGAGAAGTCATTTTAAGTCAAAAGCTTCTTTGCCAAAAATCTAAAATCCTAACAAAGATTTTTGGTAAAGTTGAGTATAGATCCATGGCTCAAGAGAACCTTATGCTCTTTGGGGTTAATACATTTGATTATGAAGATCTATGCATGAAGAACCCAATGATTGGTTTTGAAGACACTTGGAGTTGGAGCAATGATGAAGATGACAAAGAAAGGAATGAATCATGCTTCATGGCTTTGGAATCTCCAAAGGTACATCTAGATCCCTTTAGTTCAAACAAAACATTAGATGCTAATGATTTAGAAAAGGACAATCTTGAACTAATAGAAATAAATAATGATTGGATTAAAGAAACAAAAGCTCTACTTCGAGAAAAACGTATTTTACAACAAGAGACGAATAAACTATCTAGTAGAGCAAATGAGCTTGAACTTGAAATTAAGAAGATCAAAGCCAAAGAAGTGGTTGAACCATGCTTAAGTTGTGAAAAACTTACACATGTGGTTGACTCTTTGAACAATGATGTGTCTAAACTTCAAGATGAAGCTATGAGTTTTTCAAAATTTAAGAAAAGTAACATAAACTTAGAAAATGAAGTTTGATGTCAAGATAAGGAAGATCTTGAAAATTTTGAATCTATA
Organism: Artemisia annua; assembly: GCA_014162995.1. Taxonomy (NCBI): domain Eukaryota; kingdom Viridiplantae; phylum Streptophyta; class Magnoliopsida; order Asterales; family Asteraceae; genus Artemisia; species Artemisia annua. Next base: position 17,611 of record LBNU01008911.1, read on the forward strand.
AAAATCACTTCCGAAAGTTTAGAGAAACCAAAAGCAGTCACTAAAGAAAATAAGAATTTTTGTTGTCCTCACTCGAAACCTAGAATACCTCAAACACATGTTTCAAGTTCCTGTGGTATTCAAGTACCAATTTTAAGCGTTAAAGAGATGGAACAACTTTACAAACCTAGCAGTCATAATAGTTATGATACATTCAAGAAACAAAAGACCCATTCAAAAGATAAGTATCATAGTCAATCTTCTTTTCAAAAGAAAAATATTTTTCACAGGAGAGGCAACTTTTACCCAAACAAAAGTTTTCAAAGACTAAGAAATCCTAAATTGCCTTCTCAAGACACTCCTTGGAAAATATTCTCGGGATTCGGACTCAAGATACTTTGTAACTTACTCCAAGACCCAAGAATGTATAACATGGTAGTGCTCTATGCTAACCTCAATGGACCCAAAAGAAAATGGGGACCGAGAGTTTGAGTTTCATGTTCGTTTCATAGGTATGCCAAGAAGTTAAGTTTATGCCAAGCAAAGCTAGTGAACCACATATTGAAAAGGCATTTAAATCTTCCATTGGCGTTGTTGGAGATAATTCTACACTTTGCCATAAAAGATTAGGGCATGCTAGCATGAAGGTAATTCTTAAGTTAATTTTTAAAGCATTAGTTAGAAATTTGCCTAAGTTAGATTATATTAATCATTCTTGTAATGCATGTAAATTAGGAAATCAAATCCATGCAAGTCAAAAACTTAATAATGACAACATCTTAAGTAAAAGGGTCTTAGAATTACTTCACATAGGTTTATTTGGTCCATCAACAACTTAAAGCTATGAAGGGAACTTCTATACTTTGGTTGTTGTTGATGACTTCTCAAGGTATACATGGATAAAATTTCTGAAATCTAAAAATGAAGTTTTCAAGAAATTCAAGAACTTAGGAAAAAGTCTACAAAACCTACATGGTGTTTGCATTGTATCTATTCAAACGAGTCTCAGTGACAACTTTCATAATAATGTGCAATTTGGGGAATTTTGCGATAAATATGGAATCCTACATAATTTCCGATCTTCTAACTCTCCTCAAACTAATGGGGTTGTTGAAAGAAAGATTTGGCGTTTGCAAGAAATGTGTTCTATAATGCTTAACGAACAATCTATCTCACAAAAGTTTTGGTGTCATGCTATAGAAACCGCATCCTTCATTCTAAATAGAACATCAATTACTAAAACGGTTAATAAAACACTTTATGAGATTCTTAGGGGCAAAAAGCCTTCACTAGGATATTTTAAAATATTTGGTTGTAAATGCATAATCTCTAACACACATAATGGGATATTCTTAGGATACTCGCACACATTAAAGGCTTATAAAGCTTATAATAAGGAGACTTTTAAAACTATTGAAACAATTGATATAAGCTTTAACGAAGAAACATGCTTGTCACTGGAAGATAAACTAGGGGAGAGTAATGATCAAAGTCAAGGTCTTCATCACACTAATCTAGTTGATACAATAGATCATAATATTGAAAGTGATTTAGAGAATGATTTTGTAGCACAAGCTCAAAACATTACATTTGCATTCATATCTACAATAGAACCAATGCTCGCACCCCTCTAGAACTAAAATGGACTTTTAATAGCATAATGCATGAAAATGGAACAATTTGTGAAAACCATGCTAAGTTAGTAATAAATGATTTTAATAAAATTGAAAAGCCCATTAATCGCATTTTTGCCCCTGTTGCACAAATATAGTCTTTACGAATTTTACTTGGATATGCATGTATTGGTATGTTTAAACTAAAACAAATGGATGTCAAAAATGTCTTTAATCGAGTCATCAAAAGTGAGGTATATGTTACACAACCACCGGGATTTATTAACTTTCAAAAACCTAATCATGTTTATAAAATGAAGAAAGTCTTGCATGGATTTGAACTAGAAAGTTATTCATGGCATAATAGTGTAATATCCTTCCTTGTTGAAAATGAATATGCAAGAGGCATGAAGAATAAGTCGTTATTCTTCAATATAAAAGACAAGCATCAAATAATCATTTAAATCTTTGAGGATGATATTGTCTTTGGATCTACATGCCAAGTGTCACACCCCCAAAATCGGGTACAGCGGAAGCTTACATGTCGTTGGGGTGCAACTCAATTGGTATCACAACATAAGTACAAAGAACGATTTTCCTCTCATTCATTTAGAATAAAATCGTTTAACAAAAGTGTTGAATTTACATTGTTAAAAGTAGTGCGGAATTAGGCCCTTAAATAGTTAAAACTGTCCCCCAATGAATATCAGAGTCTTCTATGACCATGCCATGCCCTGCCAAAAACCTCCAGTAGCGTGCCATTGCTTAATACCTGAAAATACATGCTAAAGCGTCAACACGAGGTTGGTGAGTTCATAGAGTTTAGTGAAAAAAAATGTAATGTAAAGCATTTGAATGAAGATAGCAAAGGCATTGTCAATCCACCCAGTTCCAAACCCCGCCCATACAAGTCTTGTAACCTGTGTATTTACAACCCACTACCAAATATGATCTGGTTTATGTAAACAAAGGTAATATTTGGACCAAGATTCAAAGATAAGTGTAGCAATGTCGCTATAAAATGGTAAATGTGATAATGTAGCCATGACAATGTCGCCATATGTGTAGCAATGTCGCTATATAAAGGTAAGTGTGATAATGTAGCCATGAAAATGTCGCCATATAGATAAATTGTAGCAATGTCGCTATATAATCAATTCTGACAATGTCGCCATATGATCAATTCTGACAATGTCGCTAGATATGTAGGTTGTAACATGTAAACACATAAAGCATTTGAGTAAACAAACAAACATTTGAGTAGGACAAGTAGTGTTTGAGTAAACAAGTAGCATGTTCAAGTAAAACAAGTATTGCATTCATGTAAAAACGAGCATGTATTCTCCCCCAAAACGGTTATAAAACAAGTTAAAATAGGGGGCATGAACTCACCTGGTGCGATAGCTACGATGAAAAAAGTAGATACACTGAAATGCGGCACGATCTCTAACAGCAATATAATATGAATGATGGGCTCTAATGTAAGCAATGAAATGATGCTGCACATGCAAATACGTATGTTATCGATACCACTCATTAGTTTTGAAAATAATGTTTATCGTCGAAAAATATATTTTTGACATCTCGTTAAGTTAATAACCACTTTTCATGTAAATATGTTGAAACGGTACTCCACGATCCTCGTTTGGTGTTTTATCGGCAAATATAGTATTTTCGTCGTAAAATGACATTTTTCATAACTTGAAATTATGACTAATTGACCTCGCAAAACTAGTCGCGAAATGGTGTATATTAAGTGTTAGTAAACAAGCTCGACGTTTTTGAAAACCTTGTAACAATGTCTTGAATTCCTAACATTGACGTTTAGTCCATACGCGTCTCGATCAATGAGAAAATCGGCTCTCAATGTAGTGTAGTGGAAAAACTGTTTTTGACTTAGCATTATTTTTCTTATTGAAAGCTGATGGAATATATAGTGTTTCGTCGGGTTTCAACAGTGTATATCTTTGTCGTTATAAGCCCGTTTTCTACGTTCTTTATATCCCCAGAATCGTGGTACAGCGTACTAATATATTTTTGATAATTCGGGTCGGCTAGTTCAAGATTAACACCTCGTTCTATCCTCCAAAAATAGTGTGACAGCAAGTATTTTTCAGAAAATATTAGTTTTCATCGTTAACTCGTTTTTAACATAACTTTCTCGTCGTAATCTCGTTTTTATTCATTCCAACGCCCATGGTTTCGTTTTTGAAAGTAGTTTCTAAATATGAAGGCCAAAAAGACTCCAGGTCTACTGATTTTCCCACATTTTATAAAAATGGACAGATCTATATATATAGTTTGTAAAAACCACTTTTCTAGTTCAAGACTTGTTCAAAACTTGATCAAACTACTTTCAATCAACTCCACAAGTACTCAATCCTACCATACACCTTCTTAGGGTGTCATGAAGTCCTAATCTTCACCAAAATTAGTGGTGTTGATACAAAAGTTGGGCGTTCCTTGTTTGGGTTCCTGTTCTCATATCAATTAGATGATAATGCTTGGGGACCTGCGCACTATGAAAGCAACAAACACCGTTAGGCTTATCGAGGGATTGTCTCCCCCGATTATCCTCCGGCGTGAGAGTAAGTAATCGAATTTAGGGTTTGTGAAGAGTTTTAGGGTTATGAATCGTACCTTTGACGAGAGCTATGATGCCCTATTTATATACACGTAACCAATAAGGTTTCGTGCTCCTCACTCTTCGGTGTATCCACCGATATCGGATATTTGGTAAATATCTCTATTATTTAGGAGATATTCCCTTATCCGTTCCATAAATAATCGTTGGGCTTGGGCCTCGTGGGCCAAAGTCGTATAACTGGTAGTCCAGTTATTGTTAAACTGGCCCACGCGTAGTGGGCTTACCTATTAGTATTGTTTACTAATCGGGTTCATGACCCGGTGTAGACTATACGTCATCAAGTGGGGTTCATGGGATTAATTATAGGATAATCAAAAACTCATTATAATTAGAAAAAATATAAAAAGTGGTATGACAACCTATGTATACTTGCATAAAACTATATGACAATTGTAATGGATCAAAAATACATGTATGAAAGTGACGAAAAATAATATGTAAGCTTACTTGAAGTGTTATGTGAAAAAGATGATGAAAACCTTGTAATAACTTCAAGATTATTAACCAAAACCCTTTTGTAACACACTAGGATCGAGCTAGGATCATAAGGTTTACTTCTAATGGATGAAATGGCCAAGAATCAAGATCAAAATGGTGTATTTTACTGTTTTGGGTCGTGGGTTTTGAGAGAGATTGGAAGAGATGAGAGAAAGTTTGCTAGTTTGTTTATGTTATGGAAGTGTAAAAATGGGAAATGTAAATATAAATTATTAGTAGTATTATTTTCAAGACATGAAGTACACTTCATAAATGGAGTAAGTATAATATTTTCAAATTGTGTAAGAAAAGAATGGGGGGGGGGATTTTGTAAGAGATTTTTGTAAGATTTTGTTATTATTGTGTAGATATTTTGTGTTTTAAGTGATACCGGGTACCGAGTTTGCTAGAGATAAAGTTTAACGGTACCAAATAAAATGTAACGACATTGTAAAAATTATGAAATTATATTCCTGATGAAAATCGGGTGTTAAAATAATTGTCGTGTTGAAATATCGTAAACCGTCGTAGTTATACGCTTTTAACGGTATTTATAGTAAATAATTGCAAAACATCGGGTAAGTTAATAATATAATTTTTATATCATTATAATGAATATGAAAATATATTAGGATCATAGACGGGAGTATCGGGTATACTGTTAGTAGTAAAAACTGAGTGGTAGCGTTTATTAAATAAATGAAAATCACACAAACCCGTGCATGACCTAATATGTTGATGATGTTACTGATGATGCATGATTTCGCAGCTAAACTACACTGGTTACGCGAATTTGAAAACCCGTAAACTAGGTTTACAAAAAGATGAATGATGATCATGAATAGTGTTTTCCTTCCGGAAATGAATAGTGTCACATGAATAGTAAAATTTCTGAACACTTCTCAAAATCTCAAACTGACTCCGAAAACGATGAATAGTGAAATGATGAATAGTGATCGGTGAATAGTAACTTGTGAATAGTAAAATTGTCGAGGTTTGGAAAATGACCTGAAATTGTGATTTGTGACATTCGCCCACCCAAAATGGAATTCAGTCCCTGAATTCAGCTGGTGTTGGTCTCAGGAGTGGACTCGGTGAAAAGATGTGGGTGCCCTAATGTGGCTTGCCATAGAATGAAAGCTTGAGGTTGAGATATGATTAGTTGAAGTGCTTCTAGACGGTGGTTCACGAGGTGATGAAGGTGTGAATGTTCTTGCAATGTGTGAGTACGCACACATGAATGAAACCTTTAAAAATCAAGTAGAAATGCAACCCGGACATAATTTTATCATAACTATTCCCAGTATTGCAAAATTTATCTCTGAGCCGGATATAAGTGGTCAGCCTATATCCCACTGTCCCGGGTCGAATGTAGATGACCAGTCTACATTCCACCGAGCTTCCATGAATTTTGAAATACTCAGTTCAGTTATACTAATACCATGTCCTTCACATATGAGAAGATGTTCTGAAAGACTAAGGCAAGTGACCAAACTCGAGGTCGAATGATGAAATAACGTAAGGAAAAGGCGTAATGCGGTGACATATACTATACGTGAGCATGCTTATATGGAAGACAATTATAGTAATTAACTAGAATAAGTGAGTATAATATATCTGATAATGAGATACAATCTCATCACGTATGTCAGCAACAAACCACAAAGGAGGCCTCAGCTTGGAAGGCAGACACGTGGCGGTCATAGAGTTAAGTTTTCGTGAAAGTAGCTATAGTCTAGGTTTTAAAAACACCCAGTTCTCTATAGCCAAGGCTCTGATACCAATCTGTCACACCCCCAAAATCGGGTACAGCGGAAGCTTACATGTCGCTGGGGTGAAACTCAATTGGTATCACAACACAAGTACAAAGAACGGTTTTCATCTCATTCATTTAGAATAAATCGTTTAACAAAAGTGTTGAATTTACATTGTTAAAAGTAGTGCGGAATTAGGCCCTTAAATAGTTAAAACGGTCCCCCAATGAATATCAGAGTCTTCTATGGCCATGCCATGCCCTGCCAAAAACCTCCAGTAGCGTGCCATTGCTTAATACCTGAAAATACATGCTAAAGCGTCAACACGAGGTTGGTGAGTTCATAGATTTTAGTAAAAAAAAATGTAATGTAAAGCATTTGAATGAAGATTTCCCAGCAAAGGCATTGTAAATCTACCCGGTTCCAAACCCCACACATACAAGTCTTGTAACCTGTGTATTTACAACCCACTGCCAAATATGATATTGTTTATGTAAACAAAGGTAATATTTGGACCAAGATTCAAAGATAAGTGTAGCAATGTCGCTATAAAATGGTAAATGTGATAATGTAGCCATGACAATGTCGCCATATCTGTAGCAATGTCGCTATATAAAGGTAAGTGTGATAATGTAGCCATGAAAATGTCGCCATATTGATAAATTGTAGCAATGTCCCTATATAATCAATTCTGACAATGTCGCCATATGATCAATTCTGACAATGTCGCTAGATATGTAGGTTGTAACATGTAAACACATAAAGCATTTGAGTAAACAAACAAACATTTGAGTAGGACAAGTAGTGTTTGAGTAAACAAGTAGCATGTTCAAGTAAAACAAGTATTGCATTCATGTAAAAACGAGCATGTATTCTCCCCCAAAACGGTTATAAAACAAGTTAAAATAGGGGGCATGAACTCACCTGGTGCGATAGCTACGATGACAAAAGTGGATACACTAAAATGAGGCACGATCTCTAACCGCAACCTAATATGAATGATAGGCTCTAATGTAAGCAATGAAATGATGCTGCACATGCAAATACGTATGTTATCGATACCACTCATTAGTTTTGAAAATAATGTTTATCGTCGAAAATTATATTTTTGACATCTCGTTAAGTTAATAACCACTTTTCATGTAAATATGCTGAAACGGTACTCCACGATCCTCGTTTGGTGTTTTATCGGCAAATATAGTATTTTCGTCGTAAAATGACATTTTTCATAACTTGAAATTATGACTAAGTAACCTCGCAAAACTAGTCGCGAAATGGTGTACATTAAGTGTTAGTAAACAAGCTCGACGTTTTTGAAAACTTTGTAACAATGTCTTGAATTCATAACATTGACGTTTAGTCCATACGCGTCTCAATCAATGAGAAAATTGGCTCTCAATGTAGTGTAGTGCAAAAACTGTTTTTGACTTAGCATTATTTTTCTTATTGAAAGCTGATGGAATATATAGTGTTTCGTCGGGTTTCAACAGTGTATATCTTTGTCGTTATAAGCCCGTTTACTACGTTCTTTATATCCCTGAAATCGTGGTACAGTGTACTAATATATTTTTGATAATTCGGGTCGGCTAGTTCAAGATTAACATCTCGTTCTATCCTCCAAAAATAGTGTGATAGCAAGTATTTTTCAGAAAATATTAGTTTTCATTGTTAACTCGTTTTTAACATAACTTTCTCGTCGTAAGCTCGTTTTTGTTCATTCCAACGCCCACGGTTTCGTTTTTGAAAGTAGTTTCTAAATATGAAGGCCAAAAAGACTCCAGGTCTACTGATTTTCCCACGTTTTATAAAAATGGACAGATCTATATATATAGTTTGTAAAAACCACTTTTCTAGTTCAAGACTTGTTCAAAACTTGATCAAACTATTTTCAATCAACTCCACAAGTACTCTATCCTTCCATACACCTTCTTAGGGTATCATGGAGTCCTAATCTTCACCAAAATTAGTGGGGTTCATGGGATTAATTATAGGATAATCAAAAACTCATTATAATTAGAAAATATATAAAAAGTGGTATGACAACCTATGTATACTTGCATAAAACTATATGACAATTGTAATGGATCAAAAATACATGTATGAAAGTGATGAAAAATAATATGTAAGCTTACTTGAAGTGTTATGTGAAAAAGATGATGAAAACCTTGTAATAACTTCAAGATTATTAACCAAAACCCTTTTGTAACACACTAGGATCGAGCTAGGATCATAAGGTTTACTTCTAATGGATGAAATGGCCAAGAATCAAGATCAAAATGGTGTATTTTACTGTTTTGGGTCGTGGGTTTTGAGAGAGATTGGAAGAGATGAGAGAAAGTTTGCTAGTTTGTTTATGTTATGGAAGTGTAAAAATGGGAAATGTAAATATAAATTATTAGTAGTATTATTTTCAAGACATGAAGTACACTTCATAAATGGAGTAAGTATAATATTTTCAAATTGTGTAAGAAAAGAATGGGGGGGGGGATTTTGTAAGAGATTTTTGTAAGATTTGGTTATTATTGTGTAGATATTTTGTGTTTTAAGTGATACCGGGTACCGAGTTTGCTAGAAATAAAGTTTAACGGTACCTGATATGTGCTAAATTACACATATCTTTCACCTTAGTTTAAGTGTAGAATAGACCCAAAACTAACGCGAAACGCCAAAGATATCGTGTTTTTGTGTTTATGACTGTGCAGGTGTGGATATTGCTAAAACATCACAAAATGCAACATAATAGCCCGAAAAGAGCACGAGATGTGGAAAAGAGTTAAGAAGCCGAGTCAAAGTTGATATTCACTCAAGAAAAGCCCGCTAATCATATAAATATCATAACTCAGCAATAGTACTCGAATACTTTAATAGTTAATGCTTGAATGAAGTTTTAGAAAAGATGATGGCGTTTAAAAGAAAACATTTTCCAAAAGCAGTCTCGTGTGGAAGACTATAGAAAAGATCAAGTCGGCGAACCTCAAAACACATGAGAAAACAAGAAAGACTCGAAGAAT